>CABEEJ010001257.1:62098-95556 GCA_901482245.1 Timema douglasi | reverse complement strand
TGTAAATTTTATATATATATATATATATATATATATATATATATATATATAGCTAATATATAGCTATTTAACACTTGTTAAAAGTATTTCTTTTTCTTAAATAATTTCGTTTATAAATTAGGCAAAAAACACTCAAATATTGGTTTTGAAACTTTACCGAAATAAATAGCTCCATGGCGTCAGTACGCACTCAAGAAATACTGACCGAGCAGCCACTGTCTATTGGCGAAGATAGGACCAACCTATGGTGATAGAGGTTGTCTTGTGGTCAGCATAATGCCCTCTAGGGCCATTAATATCAGTATTCTAGACTGGAGCTGCTACTTTTTCATTCAAGTAGCTCCTCATTTGTCGTCACGAGGCTGAGTTGACACCTAAGTTGTTGGGATCGAACATGGGACATCTGGATATATACTCAAATAAATATAAACATAAAATCAGATCTAAAATAATTACTGAAATATATTAATCATATATACAAACAACAAAATTTAGAATAACTTCCAACACCGATTAGAAATAATGAAAATTTGAATGATTTTATCTAGAGAGGAAAGAGATTTACATAAATCAAAACTTGTATCTTATCAGCCTTAATATATTATAAAAACAATTTTAAATGCTCTTTTTTAAATAAATTAATGTATATATCGTGATTTAAATTTTAATATTATATACACAGGCCTGTATTCTTAGTTTTTAGTTTCTTTTGAAATGTATACGTAACCAATACTAAAAATATGTATGTAATATTATATTCATATCTACCACTGTCTACAACAATACCTATGCTCTTGTAGGGGTTTAAAAAAATATTAAAAATAGAATATGTATTTAAATAGCTTAGTATAAAACTGTATCAAGTAAAAAGTGTACTGAGTATAGTGTGTACGTTTTTCAGGTTTTTTTTAAATGTTTAGCCTTTACGTATTGTAGTTAAGTTCTACAGTAGGCCCACATTAGAGGTCCATTGGTGTTGTGCAACTATTCACTACGGATGGATAGAATTAATTAGGATAGAAAAAATGTGTATATAAAACAAGGATAGCCAAAATGATGATTACATTAATTCCCTGAGAGTATGATAGATAGTTGAAATGTTGTTTGAAAATAAATGAAACCAACAACTTAATTAATTGAAAAACATATTCAAGTTAACACGTAGAAATAACATTAAGATGCAAATATTTATAACCAAACGATTTAGTTTAAATGTTATTTCACACTTACATCTTTGCTTGATTATTTATATTTGGATTTTATACATATTATCAGGGAGTTGAACCGGAACCGATAACGGAAATTAACATTTATTTTTAAGGAACCGGAATCGGAACCGAAACCCTAAAACACTATTCTAAAGAACCGGAATTGGAACAGTTAGATAATTTTAGGTTCATAAAAGTTCTAAAAGTTTCTTAAAGGTTCTTAGTTTTACAGAATTGTAGATAATTTTGGCATGTTGCACACATATTTTTTTTCTTTCCTAAGCTTAGTTTCATTTTGAAATGTTGTGTTTTCCACTTTCTCAATAAGTTCTGAAAGGGCTTGATATCTTTAGTTTACTACTTTGTTTGAAACCTCTTTTTTAAGGTGATTAAAAAAGATTTAATGAGCCCTTATCAATACAAATTGATGTTAGGTTCCATTGTAATTTCGTGACTCTCACTTTTATGTTTAAGCTAGATGTTCAAGAAGATGTATTTAGCTCTGATAGACAGCAGATAATACCATATTACTCAGACGTTAAAATATAGAAATTAAGAAATCATCGCTCTTGGACACTCATTCTAAGCCTATTGTACTTAGTATCTCCTGGATATGAAAACTGATAATCAGGTTGTTGGTTGAACAGATTATAATAGCGGGAAAGTGGAGATGGAGGGTGGCAAAATTCGAACTTTAAATAATTTCACTCAAGTTTAAATTAGGAAGTAGCTCAGTGAATATGTTCCTTGTTTACAGTGCGGAGGTTATTATTTTTGTTTGTTAGTAAGTGGTTTAAATAATATTATTGAAGGGTTGCTTTCAAGAAAACTCAGTTCAGAAGTTTTTTAACTATGAAATTGACGGTGACAGATCAAGATGCAAATTAGAAGGATGCACTATTGTTATTAAGGTACGTTATAATAGTTTTTTAATCTAGCAATACTTTTGATCCAGAATGTTATTTTCAAAGTGGTTCTCCACTCTACTTCAACGCAAATGTGGATACACTTCCTCTAAATAGAAAACTATAACCTTCCTCATTCATAAAACCCCATTATCGAAATTAGTACATTGACGTAGCCCGAATTGATAGAAAGACGCTGTGCTAGTTTTTTAAATAAAAATTAAAGAACCGGAAAACTATCAGGAACCGAAAAGAGCCGTAACCCCTATTGTGCTATAACCGGAACCAGAGCTGGAACCTTTAAAATGTTTGATTAGAGAACAAGTCGGTGACCTGGCGGTCTAGGGGTAAGGTGTCAGACTTCTATGCTGGCGGCCGGGGTTCAATCCTCGGTCCCGGCACCTATTTATCTGATTACCAAACCCTTCCTTCACCTCTGACAAGACATCTTGTGAATGTGAGGAATGCCATGCCTCCACCGTGGTTTGGATCCCACGTTAAACTGTAGGTCCTCCATTTCATCTCGCAATCACCCTACCATTACACATTAGCGTAAGTGCGTATAACCCGAAGGGGTAGTAAGATGCGGTGCTAATAATAATAATAATAATGTTTGATTAGAGAACAAGAACTGGAACCAAAACCGATGACAATTTGGTTTCGACTCCCTGCATATTATTATTGATTTATTTTATCTATTTTTTTATGTCTTTTTATTTGTCAGTGAGATAGAATTGATAAATTTGTGTGCGCTATTGTATCCATACTTGAAATAATTATTGAAAGCTATGTGTTGGTTCCTTGCTGTTCTTGTGTTAGGGGTATTAATTGGCCTAACCCTCTTTCCACTCAAGGTAACTTAATTTGAACCCAATACAAAATCAATGGTTTTTTGAAACCACCCAAGAATGTTAATAGCTATTCTTGTATATAATGTAGGCTATATAATTAGATTATTTTTAAATGTGAATTTGTTATTCTCACGCTTGATTTATTTATCTTTTTTTACCTTTATTACATTTGACAGTATCTTTGTAAAAGTTTTAACTGTGTTAATTATGTGGAATTAGTAACCTGATGTGTTAAATATAGGCCTACAACTAATAGGCCTACTTGAATGTGTACAGTACTTGAATATTTAAAATAATAATCAAAATAACACACTAATATTCTAAGTTAATTAACTAGTTCGAAAAAGCATGAGCGACTAAGGCGAAGAGAATTAATTTATCAAATTTTAAAATATTTACTCTTACTGTACATGATTTAAGTTGGTTGTAGGCCCCCTATTTAAGGGAGAATAATGATGGAAAGCTCCTGTATTAAGGCGAAGAAAGGGTGCGGAAACTACAACAAGGCCATAAGCTACAGGTGGAGAATGCCCTATAGGGCAGTGGTATTCAACCTGTGTTACGCATACCTCCGAGGATACGTGAAGACATCTTAGGGGTACGTAAAATTAAAAATATATATTTCTCATTATTTTGTATGTAATTTATTTTATTGTTGTTATATGTAATTTATAGAATAGGTCTATGCATAACTTACATTATTCACCAATAACTTTGGGGGCTCAAAGTTGAAGATAAATCAAATTTAAATCTACACGAACAAAACGTTGAATTTCACTGTTCTATGGGGCACGTTCTTGAATATAAAAATTGACAATACAGTCTTCTATGAGCCTGAAGCCTTATACCAAGTGACCACCGTAGTGTGTCAGTTCATCTGCTGCCGTAAGTCAGTCCCCCGCAACACCTACTAAATATATATATCTTCCTTTAATATATGTTCCTGTGCAGTTCCTTTGACTTGGCTCTCTTCTCCTTTCCCTCCATAGAGTAAACCGTTTATAATATGTAGTCGTGTAAATTAAGACGTTTCATGTCAACGTTGGAAAATGGCTGAAGATGAGTAATTGATGACGGTAGCCTATGAAAAGTAATTGATTGCGGTGGGCTATGGAAAGTAAATTCGAACCTATGAATGGAGGAGGGACTTATATGTTATATCAGCTCATCCTCCTGTAGCGTGAGACCCGCTTTGTGACGTCACGCTGGCGTGACCGAACCACTTTGACAAACCAGAGAGGTAATAAAAGGCGAGATTTTGTTAGGTACAAAACGTTTTGTTGCTCCGGCTCTAACTATTCCCAAGGAATAAATCAAAATATAGTGGGGATATGTAAATCACCTTGTACTCCATGGATAGTTGCAGCGATAGCGTAATATTGTTTAAATATAATAGAAAAATAAAATAGGCGTTCTTAGCGTGTCGGGAATTTGACGATAAATTCCACCTTCTTTGGCACATTCTGATATCAACCAAATCAACTAATGGCAGTCACCCATGCAACTCCTGGAATAATTAACCAAAATTATTACACATATACATCTTAACAAACATTTTAACCATACCAGTGATCACGTGGCCTATGATAGGTTGTATTGCTGGTGACGGGTAGGTTGAGGTTACAATATTGGCTCGGTGCTCTTGGGGTGGTTTGCCAAGTGGGGTTAATCCCCGTGGGCCTTTTCAAACCCCCTCAACGCTAATGCTGCTGTATTTCCTGTGAAATACTCTTGCAGTCACAATTTTATTTTTGTTTCACCAGGTCTCAATACCTGTTTGAGTTGTACAATAATTTGGTAAGAATGTGGAAGGTAAAGTTAATAGAAAAGGTACCCGCATTGACGTAGAGTGGGAGTGGGAAACCATTTAGAAAAACCTGCCCTCAGTAAATTTAGCCTTACTTCGAGACTTAACCTTCCCATCACCGGAAAACCAGACTGAATGAGCTTGACGTTTATAGCGTGAGCCCACAATAGGCCTACAATATATTAAATTATTAATAACTTTGGCACTGAGTGCATCAATTTTCAAGAGAATTAACATTTTATATGAATAAAAAATTTCAATAAACGTTGTTTTAAAATATATTTTATTCTAAAAACTTGAGCTAGTCTTCTTAGTGCCTAAAATTAAATATCTAATTAATTCTAAATTGATTAAATCCCTTGTGTGTGTGTTAAATAAATTGATAAATAATTGGAAATACTATTTTTAATAATAAGCAAATAGTTTATACCAAATTTGGTAAATTATTATACAAGTACAAGCTAGTTATTATGTAATATAGTTTTCCCGCGGTTTCACTCGCATTTAAGTCGGGTAAATTAACTTTATTATTATTATTATTAGCACCGCGTCTTACTACCCGTTCGGGCTATACGCACTTATGCTAATGTGTAATGGTAGGGTGATTGTGAGATGAAATGGAGGACCTACAGTTTAACGTGAAATCCGAACTACGGTGGAGGCCTGGCATTCCCCACATTCACAAGATGTCTTGTCAGAGGTGAAGGAAGAATTAACTTTATTTCCAGCAAATCATTTAAAGTCTAAATTACCAAAAATATAATTTTAGACATGTATGAGGCGAAGGAAATGATTTATAAATCGACGATGCCACACATTAACAACAATCTGTAGTAAGGAAGCAAAATATATGGTTTAAATGTTGGTAGTCCTGGCATGAAGATTTATTCGATTACGTGGCGGTATTGTTTCAATGGAAAAAAAAAGTTAAAATGTTTGCAGTCCTTGTATCAAATACTGGCTCTCTTACGAGGAGGAATTGTAGAAATTAACGCCAGAAGAAATAGTTTTAACTATTGTAGTTTTGTATCAATAATTTCTTTATTATATGATGGCATTGTTGCAATAAAATCCAAGAGAAATAGTTTAAATTTACTATCTAAAAAACAAAACTATATAACATATTCTGAAAATTTATAAAAATGACACCTGGACACGGGACTCGAATCCGTGACTTTTGGCTTAGTATGCTAATTCTCTAGCCACTGAACTATCCAGGAATAATCCCCTGCCCAGGGTCATTCTTAACTCATATTTTAAGACTAAATAAGCTTGAGTTACACGCATAAACATAAAATATCTGAAAAAATAACTTAATTTATAGCACTAATGAAAATACACTTAATAGGAGTGGCTCTTTTACGTGGAGGGGTTGTTGCAATGAACAGCAAAATAAATAGTTTAAATATATTATCTAATAAACAAAAATAAAATTAATTAAAATAAGCACTCAATAGAGAGCACCCTGTTACACCAAACAAAATTTTGCAGTTGGCCTAATACAAAGCAATAAGCAAGAATATTATTCGCAGCGCTAACGCATTCAACACAACCGATAACCTTAAATTCCAAAAAAATTATGGAACTGACTGTAGACCTATTTATATTAATAACATAAGAATCAAATAAAAAATAGAATTTTAGGTTAGAGCTAGGGACATTTACTAAAAATCTGTAATATTTGTGAAACTAAATCGTATTCATTGTCGCAGAAACACTCCTCCAAAGAGCGAAAATAATATACACTGGTACAGAAACAATTAGCAGAGAGGAGCATCTGTGTACACCAAAGAGCATAACAACCAATTTTATTTTAAAGACATGAATAAAATAAATTGTACGGTGCACCACACATGCTTTCTCTCTTTTTAATCTTAAAATAAAGACTTTCTAAAAACCCACTGGAGTGAAATAACACACATTTTTGCAGAAACACTATACCAAAGAGCATAAATGAAAATAATATATAATGCTAGAAAAACATTGAGAAAAGAGGAGCATAAGTATAAATTTAATATTTCAAAATATTCCATATTAATGGCTGAAAATGAAAATGACCTGTAGAATTCATTAAATGTTTTGAATGTAGCGACAGGAATAATAGATCTTCTTATAAATTTCTCCAAAACTAGGGTGGTAGTTTTTAATAACGATGGATCAGGCAGGATATGATTGTCAGTTTGGTATAAATGGAAAACTGTTAGAACAAGTGAACGCTATTGTATATCTGGGCAGAGGGTTCTGTAAAAATGGAAGAATAGATGGTGAAATCAACAGACGGGTGACTGCATCTCGGGGAGTAGTTGGACTCTTGCTAATAATGAAGTGGTACCGAAAGAAGCAAACATGGCAGTATATAAAGTGGCGTTAACGCCAACATTGTTTTGTAGATGTGAAGCTTGGGTTTGTCAAGAGAACCGAGAAACACAAGAGCAAGGTGAATGCGGCTGGAATGCGATATCTAAGAGATGTATAAGGAAACACCAGTATGGACAGAGTCAGTAATGAATGGATGCTGAAGGAGTGCGGTTTGAAAGGGAATCTATTCGGTAATTGTGAAATAAGTGTATTCGTTGATTTAGGCCTGTAGTGAAGATTGAGTGACGAAGTAAATATAATATGAAGCTCTATATAGTGTGTAGATAAAAGGAGTAGGCCATGTAAGACGAGGTTAAATGTTGTAGATAAATGTGTTGAAAATATAATTTTTTATTGTTTTATGAATAAAAGAGCATGCATGACTTGGTGTATGGATGTTGTTGAAGCGGATGGAGTATGCAAGGATAGGGAAAAGTCGAGAAAGTTAGTGAGGATGGATTAAGTACAAAGTGTTTTTTTAGTATATGCACATATTCTTGCCTACATCATAAGATAACGGCGTGATTATTTATGTATGTATGTATGTATGTATGTATGTAATCGATAAAATGTATATGCTCAGAAACTATTTGTTTTATAAAAATATATTTCAAACAAAAGAGTTTCATATTCATTAGGACTACATATTTATAATAATAAGCTATTTTGTATCTCAAATAGCTATGGAGGTTTAATCACAATTGGAAATTTCTACTAATGTATACTACTCCCAAAGTCATTTTCATGGTAAAGTGAAAAGTTGCATTTTGTTTCTAATGTTAAACGGTGTCTAGATAAAAAAAAGTAATCAAAATTGTGAGAGTGGATTTTGAGAAAATTGATTTTTTTTCTATTTGCCCCTCAGTAAACTACCCTTAATTTTAAGGTTCTATATTTAATTCCGAGACCCCGTAGGTGGGACTTTATGAAAACCCTAGATACCAAGTTTTAGCCCGATCGGTAAAATGGTTTAGACTCTGTTCCGAGATACAGAATCTCGGAAACAATTTTTTTGGTGTAAGCGGGTTATGAAACGTTGACATTTATCAAAAACTTTGGTTAATTTTTTTTTAAACATCACAAAATTTCTTTCCGTGGGGTCGAGATAACGTAATAAAATATGAATGAAATAATATATTTTATTTACAGATTTTTCAAAGAGCACGCAATAGTTTGATCCTAAAGTGTGAGGTTTGTGTGTCAATGAAAGGACAACATGTAGAACACCTTTCTTTAGTGATAAGGTAATACATTTTTACCATGCACACACACAGATAACATTTTATTTTTTACCTTTTTTTTCTACTGAAAGACAAAATTGCCTGGATTGTTGTGGGATTTGGCTGGCACATATACATATATACACACTCCATCTTATAGTAGCTGAAATTTCTTAATTATGATGCATATCAAAATATATACATATATATTTATATATGCATCATCATTAGGAAGTTAAGAAGTCTTAATGATGATGCATATATACATATATATATATATATTTATATATGGATCATCATTAAGAGGTTTTGCATTTGTATTTTGGCATATGAAAAATTTCTTAATGATGCTTCAAAACCCCTGGAATATTATATATATACATTCACTTACAAGGTGAATTTGAAGCGTAATTAAGAAAATTGACATAGTTAATTCTCAAAAAATGTATCTTGTCTATATTTGTTTGCGTTTTTAATAGTTGAAGTCGATCAGAAATAACTTAATTTATTTAATAAATTAAACTTGCTAAATGTATGGTAAAATTCTCTTTTCTTCTTTGACACGACAGGACAAAGGATATAAAGAGCTTTGAAGAATGGGTGTGTGAAGAGAAATGACAAGGTGTGTATGTATGTGCATGCGTGTGCGTGTGCGTGTGTGTGTGTGTGTGTGCGAGCGCGCCCGGCTCGCGTGCCCTCACTTTACTCCTGATCCATGCAATGCGATCCTTCTGACAAGAATATACCCTACCCCCACCATACTATAACAAAAAAACCTCACGCGCCACTCTGCCAGTTGGATTTTATTTGCGACATTTTGCTAATGGTCCTTTGACACGATGGGCTCCCCCAATAATGGACATTATGTATACAGAGCTCAATAACTTAGACCAGGGATGGTGAAACATTTCCGACCAGTATGCCATTTCACGACTCGCTGAATTGTGAGTGTTCCACCTCTTATTTACTTTTTTTAATCAGGGTTCAGAAATCAAAACTTTTTAAATATTATGATATTTAATAAATAACTCAGATAAAATTGTAAATATTTTAATAATGGTTAATTTTAAAGAATGAATATCTATTAAATTGTGTGGCTTGGATACTATTACTTTCAATAACTTAAATTAATAACTTTGACAATATCACCTTCAGTGAAATAAAATACAATTTATATTGATTTAATTAAAATGAAAAAACCTTACATAATCTATTCCATATTAGTATGAAATATTTTGTATTTTGCTAGCCAAACGCTTGGTTCAAAAATTATCTTCAACAGCACACGTACTTAGGAAAGTTAGATTTATGTTTCTCATCCCTAAAATAATCAATACATTTACACATTTGGGCCTCTGTGGGCTTATTTTCCATATTTGTTTGTGTGTTCTATGGAAAGCACAAAGACGAAGTAAATGTTCACACCAATATCAGGTGCTCATTTATATCGTCTATACGCATGCCTATGTATGTGTGTTAGAATTTGTTTCTCTTCCACTCATTCATTTGACTAAACACACGCACAATAATGTAGTGAGCGAATGTGTGTACTTTGTCTTAAAGGGCATGGAGGTAACATCTAACTTGGATTTATTTGGTAAAAACCCATGAGCCATCCCTTGTATGTACAAACACACACACACACACACATATATATATATATATATATATACGTTAATCGGTGAATGTATGGATGCTATTATTATAACAGGAATCCGAATATCATAAAAAGGTGTTGAGATATGTGTAGATTTGCATTTAAGTCCCAACATGCTTAAACTATTATGTATATATAAATACTAGCTGACCCGGCAAACGTTGTTTTGCCATATAAATAATTTTTAAGTAATTTCTAGTGTAGACAAAAAATAGATTACTTATTGTAAGTGTGTAAGAATGTGGTATATGCGTGAAATAGGCATGGAGCGCTGTGAACGATGAGGGAATATAAAAATAACAAAAGGCAAACATTATTTTTAAGTTATTATAATTTATTCCTTAAAATTATATATCATTAATTAATCAATTACGACAGTAACACTAACAAACAATATCAATCTCTTAATGCCATAGCGTGAACAATATTTTTTGTTAGTCCATCTTTAGCTAACACAAACAAACTGGATGGTTTACCCACTCGAGAGCATGCCACGTATAATTGTCCGTGTGAAAAACATGGTGTTCTCAAATCTAAGCCACAAATAGACATCGTTTGACCTTGGGATTTGTTGATAGTCATTGCAAATGCCAATCTAATCGGAAACTGAATACGTTTGAATTGAATTGGCACATGACGATTGATCAGTTATCAACCGGGGATGAAAAATGATTAAATTACTAAAATGGCTATTAAAAAATAGGGGTTGGTGATAAAAGGGTAAATATTTAGGGTTGTATGTATTTTTTAATGCGACATAATAAAAAAAATAAAGATATTAAAAAAATGTCTAAAAATTATAGAAAAATGATAAGGGTGGACAACCCTTATCACTAAGGGGTATGAAAAATAGATGTTGGCCGATTCTCAGACCTACTCAATATGCTCACAAAATTTCATGAGAATCGGTCAAGCCGTTTCGGAGGAGTACGGGAACGAACATTGTGACACGAGAATTTTATATATAAGACAAGATAATGTAATATATATGCGTGTCTGAGCTACACTAGTCATGGCCCAGTAGTGGAAAAATTAGGCAGTACTAATGTACCATGCCAAAGGGATGCCAGAATTTACTAATTGTACATCCTTTTCTTGGAGCTTTATCCATGTCCCGATGAGATGAGTTGTTGGTGATAGTGAGTATGAGAGTGTGAAACCAGTAGAAACACTTAAACCTAACTTAAGTCTAACTGACCAGACCCAAATGACCATTGGGGTAATTTCTCTTTCAGAAAAAAATATCTATGGTACCAACCGGGAGTCGGACCTGGATCCCTAGGCTCGTAGTCAGGTGGACTAGCCACAATACAAGGGGTAGGTTATGACTGAACTGTGATTTGTATAAGCAAGAAAGTTGACTTGGACTATTTGCATCTGGTTATAGTACACGTCTACTTACAAAATGTAGAAGCGCAAAACAAGAAATCTAACTTTGTACTAAAATTATTGTAATGCCTCGATCAAACTAGGCAGTATGTAGTGTTTTAGGGATCGTCTCATCACAATCAGCTAAAAAAAAAAAAATTGAAACAAACTTCGCATCTGTAGATAGTTGGCATAGTTGGCGTAGTTGGCTAACGCGCTTGTCGTGTTGAGCTCGACTGCTGAGGACGGGGAGATCGAGGTTCGAATCTCGGTCGGGTGAATTGGGGATTGTTTTTCCTAAATGGTTTTCCATTCTCTCCACGCAAATGCGGGTTCACTTCCTCTAATTAAACCTCCCTAATTCCTAATCCATTAGCGTAATTAGTATTTAAAGCGTATAACCCGAACGGGTAGTAAGACGTGGTGCTAAATAATAAAAAAATAAATGTAGGTAAAATAAAGAGTAAATGTACCCATACCTGATTTGGTGGCCGCATGGCCTAAGTCGCTACTATTGCAATAGACTAGATTGCCGGAAACGAGTATATTTGGGTTCTATCTAGGTAGTTTGTGATAAGGGTTGTTTTTCCTAAAGGTATTTCCACTATCCCTCCACACAAATGAGGATACACTTCATATAAACTCAACCTTCTTAATCCCTTACACATTAGTGCAATTATTACATAGGTATATAACCCAAATGATTAGTATGACGCTGTTATAAATAAAATTACCCACATTTGTATCTAGGTAGCTATAGAAAAAACCGTTTAGGAAACTATCTCAATACAATCGTTCGTGATTCAAATTCCGATCTTCCGGTCACCGGTAAACAAGATATTACGAGCTTGATTCTTCTGTGCGTGCGTCTAGTGATGTGAGTTATGGTTGCCTGAACTATTTATTAAAAGACAGTGGTAGATGAGGGATCTAACTTTATCATATTTAAAAATATACAAAAAATCACAATTGACTAAAACTTTTTCCCTCTTCTTAATTTCACTTCTATCAATCCAGAACCTGCATCAGCGACCGAAATATCTAAGGCGTCACTCTTGTCGGACTGACCTGCTGATGACGGGGAGGTCGGTGTTCGAATTGCTGTCGGGTCTACTGAGGGTAGAATTTCTAAAACTGTTTCCCACTCTCCTTCTATGCAAATAATGATACATTTATTCTAAGTTCTACCTTCCATATCCATACCACGTTTGTGTTGTTAAGTGTGAATAATCTGTACGGGTAGTAAGATGTGGTGCAAAATAAATTTATCTATATTTACCATCTTAGTTTACGTTCGTGTGACCAATCTCGTGACGATTTGGAATCAACTCAAATAATATACAGCCCACATTCTAAAAGTAGGTCTATACGAACACATACGATAAAGTAAAATGTTTAAAACTTCAGTTGGTTTGTCTGGCCACAGAGAATTAGCTTTTATCAGTCAGTTGGTGTGACTAATTTAGTCAGAAACACTGGTCGTAACTCTCATTTTGTGTGCACTTTAACGAGTTTCGTGTGAAACAGTATCCCGCATGCCACACATGCTACATTAATACATGCGCATGGCCAGTGGTTGTCGAAGACCACGTTATATGGGAAGTGTTCTATACACTTGCTTTCAATTAGAGTCAAACCTTTTTTTAAAAACACCTTTTTTATTCAACAAGATGTTTTTGTTATGTCTTAGTACCAATCTGATGTATCTGTTACTGTGAATGTGCTGAATACGTTATTTTGTAAAATAATCAGTGAATGTATAGAATCACCGAAAGCCATGGTTTACTAACAAATAATAGGGTTTATCTAAATTTACCAGTGATTTTATAAATTTCCCAACACAGTTTTATGAAAGTGTGAAACATGAATTGTATTATCTACATTTACTGATGATCTTATAAAATATCTAGTGTATGTGAATATAAATATAGAATATAAATCCAAATTAACCTGAACTAACCTAGTCTAACCTAACCTAAGCTAAAATAAACTAGTCTAAGCTTCTCTAAACTAACATAACTTGCCTAATCTAACCTAACCAAACCTAATCTTAACATGACTTACTAACATTTACTGGTATATGATGGTAATTCTGTAACCTCACCTGTGATTTTGTAAAATGTTCGGCGAGTATGTGAAATAGTGAAGACATTTTTTACATTCCCCAAGTAGGCAAGTGGCTTGGTAAAAATCACCGGTGAATTTACAAACTCATCACATTCAACACATTTACAGCAGCATGTCTACACTTTATTAAACTAATGAGTTAGGAATTAAGAAGGTAGCATTTAGAGAAAATATACCCAATTTTGGGTGTAGATAGATAGAGAGAGAAAAGAGTAAAATCCAAAATAATTTAAAAAAAATCTTCTATACGCCCAGCCATGACTAGATTCCCGACCTCCACACCACTGAAAAACTTGAACATATGAGCTTGATTCCTTAGTTCACCTACCCATCGATGTGGATACGAAGTATTTTAATAGTTATTCTGAGGCTAAGATAGCTTAAAGGAAATGCACAAACATTAGAGTGTAGAGGAGACCTAATAATCACACGTAGGAAACCCCCCCCTAGTGCACCCGACTCAGACTTGAACCCCTATCCCATAACTGTCAATTCAGTGTATTGCGGGCTGGACGCCTTAGAGCCGTGACCACCGGTGTGGGCCTAGCTATCTTTAATATGGACCTATCTCATTTACATATCATGTGGTCTTGTTGCTGGACCAAGGATTAAGCTGGTGTGTAGTTTTATTGAGATATCAGACTCTATTGACAAAAAATTATATTATATTTATCCCCTACCCCCATTTTACCCACCCTGCTCCAACCATTTATATCGCATCCCCTTTCAGTTACTTATTTATCGATTGTAGACCCTAAAACCAATAACATGTCTAAATGGTAAATTGTGACTATTCGATAGTTAAAATGAATGTATTTGTGTCACTAGTTAAAATACTAGGTATGACCCTTTAAAACATAGTTTAAAAACTAATACAGAGTATATCATTTTGGATATCCTATAAAGTTTTTTAAAAATAGAAGGTTAGTTAAACCTAGTCATGTTGGTTGTAAAATAAATAGGCTATACGTTAAAACTTATTAGAGTAGTTTACTCAAGAATAATTTAGATTGTCCTGAGCATTAACGTTCTAACAATAAGTATAGACCTGGTGGCCGCGTAGTCTATGGAATCACTCTCACAGTAGACCAGATTTCCGGTGACAGGTAGATTGGGGTTCGATTCACTGCTGGGTTTACTGAGGGGGTATTTCCTAAATGGTTTCCCACCCTCCTTTCAAGCAAATTTGGGTAGATTATCTCTAAAATATTGCCTTCCTCATATCTACCGCATCATAGTAATTATTAATTAAATTATAACCTGAACAGTTGGGAAAAGGTGGCAATAAAAATATATATTAAGGTATTTGATTTTGTTACAATTTTGTATGTTTTTTTAATTCAATAAAACATTGGAGGACCTTTTTAAATAAAATTATAGAAAAGTATGGTTCACGAAAGTTTGACTGGTAAATGTTACCTATTTTGATTAAATAATATATACATTTACTAGCAATAGATTAAAATAAATATTTATATTATGTAACTAATTTAACTAGATTATACGATTACATAAGATTTAAATAATTTGACTACCATTTCGGAATTTTTATTATGCTACGTTCAATTATTCATACTAGTGTTTATATCCCGTAAATAATTTTTTTCGTCTTTAAGGTTGTTTAGAATTGTTATTATTAATTATTTGCTAATAATTTGCTTAGAACTTATTAATACTTTATGATATCTTGTATTTAATTATTTAAGAGCGTATAGCCCGAACAGTTAATAAGAGGTGGTGCTAAAAAAATATATATAAATCTACATTGTTGCATACACTATCAATATACTAACATTTTATGTTATATTAAATATTTCTTCCCTATTATAAATAATTTATTTAGCAATAATTATTTAAACTTGAAATTTAAAGTTAAACTTACTTATTTTAATAATAACATAGGTGTCCAAATATTCTAAGCTCAGTCTCACAATAGATTGGTTTGCTGGTGACCAGGAGTTCGAGGTCTAATTCTCGACCGGTTGCACTTGGGGTAGTTTTCCAAGTATGCTGAATAATTTTAATTTTTCCATAACCTCTCCACGCTAATGTGGTTGCACTTACTCAAAGCAACCATTCTAATCCTGAGTCCTTAAATCGCTGTTAATAGCCCATGTGCTGAACGAAATAATGATATAACACTTGTTTTGGCCCATCGTGTGTATGTAAGATCTAGCAATAAAAACAATGTCCCTTAATAATCGGCGTCGAACTGTCTATAATATTTCAACTTTCTACACATGCTACACATGACCTTCTTTATCTACCTTTGATATCAACCAAGATTTAAAATATGCTACTGAATGAGGTTGCGTGTGACTCACTTTATAAACGAAAAAATAACGATATTTTGGGTTCTCTCTTGGTTCAGGTATTTTTAAACATTTTTAGTGCACTTAGTTATTTAAATAAATTGGGATATTGTTCAAGGTCATCAAGTAATTGGCTTATAATAAATATTATATTTGCAAGACTCACCCTAATCAAGTCTCTAGACCTGGTGAGTCGATTAATGATGTAGGAAAACAATTTAACAGCACGCAGGAAGAAGGAAAATTGCTTGCATATAAATGGATTCGTGTTAGATTATTGCTGCTATGCATGTACAGTTTTAAAGATCTCATTGCCTCTACTAATATTGTGTATTTGGAATTCTGGACATAGTAAGTTAGCCAAAACCAATAGAATCAATTTAAAAAGGGTAATAAAAAACAGTTGATTTCCTCCGAGTCTTTCTACCCACCCAGAATGTACGCCTTATAATTACTACAATAAGGTAGGGGATTAGATCAAATGTACCCACAATATAGCATGTAACGACTCATCCATACAATACGCTACTAGTTGAGTAACTCCCAACTCCATCATCACCACCCTGACCTCTAAGAGACTTATTTATTCCTCATAAAAGTGTTTATTTTGTTCAAGTGGCCACACTGAATGTTCTGTGCAAGAAAAGTTCATTTTATCGTTTTTTATCAAGAAAAGTTTCAATTCGCATTTCCTAGTGGTCATGTGTGCTACCTTATTGAGTATAATCGACCAGATTCGATGTATATTCCTACTTAGTGCTGGAGGTCTAGTTGTAAATAAACTATGTGTACCACCAATTCATCGAGGTCGAGAGGCCCTGTTCAACTAAATGCTACTTATATTTAATGTCTGCCTTACCTAATGTTATTTGATATAACTTGTATTTGTGTTGAATACCTATATCTGTCCCTGTCTTAGAATTTCAACACTTTCTGGAAGGAAGAGTGGAAAACTATTATAGAAATATACTTTTATTACACCCAGCCAAAATTCCAAAGCATTCAAACCACATACCCACCGACATTTCAAATACAGTTTAATAGTAATATTGATATTTTATAAGTAAAGTGCACTTTTAGTTTTATATATATTTTTTGTTCATACGTGTTGATCCTAAAGATCTAATTAACGGCTTAACAAAATGTTTGTAATGAAACGAGTAGTTAAGAGGACGCGTATCCACATTATCGCAGAAATAAGATGGAAAAACCATATGTTAAATGCCACCCAAAGTTCACGTATCCAATATTTAACAACCCTTAAATGGTAATAAAATTGATTGCAAACCTGGAATCATAGTTTACGTGACCACTGGCGTGGACTTTAAAGGTTTAGTGCATGAATGGAATGATGAAACCAAACAACTCTCTCAATTTAAAAAAAACACTTTTTGCTGCTAGTCGTAAAACTAAAATTTAAAAAAAATCCATGACCACAGTCCGCAATTGAACCATACTGACCGATCGGCCGCAATCTTTTGGCGAAGATTATGTCAACTTCTGCGAATACTCCAGTTGTGTATCTCAGTTTTTTAGACTGAAGCCACTACTTCTTTATTCAAGTAGTTCCTTATTTGTCATCGCGAGGCTGATTTAACCCCGTTCCAGACCAATTTCTTCACAGAAAAATCTGGAAGTGCCAGGAATCTAACCACGTATCCATTTAAGGTTGTTTAACAATGACAGTTTGTTGATGTAGTCTTAACTATTTCTAACTTAGATAGTTAAAAACCTTTTATGTAGCATTAATACAGGGGTTATTTAATTAATTATTTTATGGGATAGTGACAAACACGCCTATCAACCTGGAAAACTACATCTGTAATAATTGTCATAACCCACCTCTAGTTCACCCAAGCGATATTAGAATGTCATGCTCCCTATAACCATCAGTACAAATTAATATTAACTGAACGGATTTAAATCACATTACTACTAAAACATTTATGGGAGTTCAAAATAAATCTAGCATTTATTTTCTAACTATGATATATAAATATTACAATTCTAGACGTTAGGGTGTGCTTATTATACTTAATGTATTGTTATCTTAGATTAAATTGACTCGTAAAACTGTGTTTAGAATGTACATTTCCCATGCACGTATACACACTCGGACACAAACGTGTTAAGGAACATGACACAGAAACAACGTCCGTTTCATCTATTGGTTGGAGGTTGTAATGTAATAAGAACTATCGAGACCGCCTGTTGGGTAGGCTGTTACAGATACGAATAAGTGTAGCGGGCTGGTCTACTCTCACACTTTGCGGGCGCTTACCGTTTACAGACTGCGAAACTTTTCACTGAGCTGCATTGGCTAATCTCTACTGTGTTGTAGTTATTGCACATATAATTACTATTATGGTTGGATATGTTGGCCACAGAGATAGTTAATCTTAATATGTACAGGTACCTGTTAGATTTTAACATTAATATAAAAAACGCTTCGGTGGCCGCTTGGTCTAACGCGCTACTCTCGCAGTAGACTAGACTTCCGATGATGGGGAAATTGAGGCTTGAATCTCTATCGGGCGTACTGAGAGTGGTAATACAAATGGTTTTCCACTCTCCCACCACGCAAATACGGGTACACTTCCTTTAAATATAATTTTTCTAATTCCTAAAACCATTCACTTAATTAGTACATAAGCGTATAACCCGAACGGTGCTAAAAAAAAGTTGATTGCTGCATATTAATATATTTGTTCTATAACAGCTAAAACATAAAACATTTACTTTTAAATTTACATTCCTGGTTCTTATGCCGTATAAGGTGTGATTTTCAGACAAAAACTCGTATTAAAATATATACAAATTATTTCTCTGAAGTTATTTTAAACACATTTCTTTTTAGCTATTTTTTCGCGTGCTCCACATTTTACTACCAATCCGGGCTTGTAAAATATTTACAAGCATGATAGCCATTAGTAAGATATAATTTGGAGTAAACTTATCCCCATTTGCGTTAAAGGAGAGAGGAGAACCATTCAGTAAAAAAATCTCATAGCATCTGGCCAGGATTTGATCTCCAACCTACCCATTACCACCAAATCATACTAGGTTAAATTTAAGTATTTGGCTACATGCTCACCGAGTAACCACTGCTGTGGATTAAAATGCTTGTAAAATAATAAACATTGTTGAAGTCGGGATTAATCTTTAGTCTTAAAGCCCCAAGACCATTATACATAATCACTTAGGAACTGAAATGTATATGCATAACTAAGGTTAAACTAGTAGCGTGCAGTTGAGTTCTATTTTTCCAGTTATTTAATTTAATTTCCAAAGGCTCGATTCTATCCTGGATTTGAATTTCAAGAACAGTTAGCCCATACAAATAAAATAGGCAACCTTTTTATGTGAAATCACGTTTAATAAACAAACAAATTTTGAAAGTGACCAACCCATTAAAAACATTAATTTTAATAGGAGAAGTTATAATAATTTATTAATTATTATCCATGACCTGTAATATAAGTGTTTGTTTTATATAAATACCCTTTCCGTTCTTAATCACCTTTATAACGAGCATTTCAGAGTTAGTATTTGAAATAATTAAAACTATTTAAAATAAATTTGGACTGTGCAACTCAAGCTAAATTTGTTAGTATTCAAATGAGTTGGATCAAATAAATAAACATTTGTTAGTGTAGTATGTTAAACCGGCTTTTTAAAATCTACAATAAAAATACCATAAACATAATTAAAACAATGATTACAAGTGCTAATATATTCAAATAATATGTGACAGATGTTAACTCGCTGTGGATTTATGTTGCCGGGAAGCGCCCTAGCTCCAGGAAAGCTGCCCCAGCAATCAGACGACTTACTCACAAGCCACTCTTCCAAGAAAAGGCAGATACTTTTCTCTGGGCGCCACAACACCAAAGAGTGCTAGTGGTCATTCAGTGCAATTATTGCAACTTTCCCCCCTTCCCCCCTTAGATATCCTGATGTTAACCTGTCCCCGAGTAGGTCAGTTCCATTACTATTTGAGCGTCACTGCTCTCTTCACATAATATATTCTATTGTATCAATTCGACGGTGGAATAACTAGGACGTAAACCTACATCATCGAAGAATTGTAACGAGTTACAAGTTCAAACTAATGTTTTACCAAGAGGTTTACAGAATCATCTAGTGACTACAATGTGTCAGACATCGGTCTCCCCGCCCGTCTCAGAGGAAGCCTCTTTTGAGACTTTAAGTATCTTCAATTAAGAATCTGGATTAGATTCTAAACACCTCTTTGATATGCCCATAAGACATAGTGTTTGTGTCAGAATGTCTGACTTTATTATTTATGTCCATCAGATTTTTTTTTGTCAGAATAACTAACTTTATTATCTATGTTCATCAGACATAGTTTTTGTGTCAGAATGTCTGACTTTATTTTCCTATGCCCATATGGCGTAGTTTAGATTCAAGGGCTTAATGCTATATTTAATTATGTCCAGACGACTTTATATAGAGGTTAAATGTGTCTGATCTTTTTTTCTAAGTCCTTGGACTTAGTTATATATATTAGGAATTAATAATGATTCCCTAAATGGTATGACCACGTTTAGGATATCTTTATGGTAAATATCAGGCTATCTAACGTTTTCTTTAACGACCTAGTTAGATCAGTGAGAGATAGCAGTGACCATTGTCTATTTTTAGTGTATCTATTTACTGTGGGAGCACTACTAGTTTGTAGTAGTGGCCCGCGGAGATAGTGTTTTGTCTCCGGCCCCTGTACAAGTCGTTTGTATCAAGTTATACTAATATGGTTTGTATTATTTATTGTGTGCCCTAGTAATGGGTGGAAATATAAATATACTATTGAATGCCCAGGAAGGACTTATTAGGAATTGACTGCCATAGTATTTTAACCGTGTAGATGCCTGATTGCTCGCCATTTACTATTTGTAAAATGCTGGTTCCTCTTCAAGAAGATTGTTCTTTGGTTTATGTAACTCTCAGTGGAGTCATCTCAAACTAGCTAGCTAACTCTATAAAATTAGTATTAAATACCCCTCACTATTATTTACTATTCACTTTAATTTCTTTACTACTCATGTATAGACCTAATAGGTTTAAGAATAGGACTAGTTTGGCTCGATTGCCTTTATATATTGTGGCTTAACCTTAAATTAATTTTAGTGGCTTAAACCATATGTTCTATCTTACGTCTGTTAGCTCCTTGTCATCAAGGTGCTTATTTATATACCTACCTTTGGGGAAGTATACAACTATGATAGTTGAATACAGTTATCTTAAATAACAATGGACTGTTTGAAATAAAATCTATTTAAAAAGTATGTAAATATATTTCTCTTGTTTACATTTTACTAAACTGATTTGTAAAACTTATATATTTCTCTTATGTCTCATCGTTCCCAAAACTTCCTTATTTAACTTTGTTTGTAATTGTAATCTAACTTTTTCTACTTGATATGAGAAGTGAATATTTATTATTAATCATATAACACTTTGGCCTGGCTAATTATATCACTACTTTCATAAACATATTATGTAAGATTAGATATCTATATAAAAAATCATAATGCTAATTTAAATTTGGAAGAGATAAAAGTTTCTCCTAACTAGACAAAAAAATCAATTTAGGTATTTCTTTATTCATTCGATATAAATGTTACAAAGTAAATTATAAGACTTGAAAAATTTAAAAGATTTAATCATCCTAGGTAGAGATCTTACAAATCTAATCTAACCATTTTTATTAATGGTGGATGATGATATTTGTGCAGTGAAGTATATTAAAGATTATACTAAGTAGCTTGCACTAAGATCATGTTTTTGTAAGAGAGGCAAATTTATATAATGTGCATCTATTGGATTTATAAACAATAATATATGTAACTTATATTTTTTTTTCAAGCCTCTCAATAACAAAAATATATATGTATATAGTTCATAATTTATTAATATTTAATTTTATAGATAATTTTTTAGGAATTTGCTGCATTTTTATACTTAATTATTGTATAGATATTTATGATTTGTACACAAGTTCAATAATGTTACGTTCAACCATTTTTACTAAGATATTTATATTTATTGAATAGTTTTAGAATAAATTTATTGCTGGTTTATTGTTAGGTTTAAATGAAAATTATTGTTATTTATAAGAAAAAATTCGTTATTTAATAATATGCTACACCATTGGGTTTCAAAATTACGGTCGTTTGTGTTATAAAATACAAGTTAAATTACCAATTAAAATTAAAATGCACAAATTCAAACTAAAATTTTGATAAAATTACACATAAAAATAAATGTCATAACATATAGTTATTTTTATATCCACCCTAAATTGTAGAAATAACTGTTTGCTTCGTAAAAAAAAACAGGATGAATATTTTATAGCCTACCATTTTTTTTAAATACACACTGCCACTATAGAATTGATAATTGATATCCAAAATCGTTAAAAATATAATAAACTTTTGAAAAACATGTGCGACATTCGTGCCTTTAGAAGAATGGTTGATAACCTTTATTTATTAATGTAATAATAAGCAGTTGCTCTATCAAAAGATGGCAATTAATAATGTATTTGTGTTGTAGTATGCACGTGTACTAGACATAATTTTGGTGTAAATTAAAAGGATAATGGACAAACAAAACTATTCAAGGAGTCTCTTTTGTGTGGAAGCAGATTAGTTAGTTTTGATTCCTCCGTGTTTGAGTAAATAGCTTACTATAAAATTAGGGGCACAGTATTTTGAGTCTGGGTTGGGCTTAAATACCTAGGCGTTTTTTTATTATTCTTAAACATGGATGGTAAAATAATTAAATATTAACTTTTAGTTGGATGATATGTAGGCTGTTCTATGCTATGCAAGTGTGTAAGGTGTGCTCTGTTCAGGAGAAATGATATTATTTTTAGTTAATAAGTTTTAATACAAGTGAAATGTATTGCTCGTCAATGCCTGAACTAGTACAATACAATTCATAACACCCAAAACTAAAACTATATTTAAAAAACTTTAAATTGCATAACGATGGATTAAATATTTAAATGTTTAAAAAAATACTTGTAATCTCTTCTTTCGGGGACTTTATCAGGANCCCCCCCCCCCTTCTCCATATGCGCCTACCCCCATCCAGGAGAACAAATCGTTTCCCAAATGTGATTCATCACGCTGGTTTTCCCGTTCTCTCTCTCTCTGCAAGTACATATGTGTTTCCTAGAAAACAACTACTTTGATCCCTAGCCTTCTTATTAAACCAATATTAAACTTGGCTCTAAACGTAAGAGCGTTGGTAGGCTTAACGATAGTTATAGTCTTTGACAATCATGTCAAATTATCATTTTTAAGCCTTTATTTAATTTGTGGATATTTATTTTTATTTTTTATTTGTAATACACTTTTAACGATAATGAGGATGTGTCTTTTAATAAGAAAGTGGGGAAATTATATACATTTATATATACATGAAGCATTTATCTATTTATTAACTTTAAGTCCAGTGACGTCAACAACAACAAAATACATAAGATAGGTGATAAATGAATGTGGACTTGCTCAGACAAAAAAAAGTGATTACAATATTTGGGTTCACAAACAACATTTACTTTTTACTACAATTATCTCAGGGTAAAAAAACAACATAATATTACAACAACAAAAATTAAGCATATGACTCTCTCAGGACCTCTGGGTCATGTTGAATAAAATATACCTTTACTGTTTAAGTGGACTTATTGAACGAGCAACTATTTAATAAACAATTGGAAATCCTTAAATATATATACTGTATACCTTTATAGGCAATTTCCTCAATAAGGTTGGTCGTTGGACACTAAAATAATTAATACTAAATAAGGTCCTTGCATTCGTCGAAGTCATAACTTTGGCCAAATTTTAAAAAATGAGTTTCTTTCTAGAGTCAATGTTGAAACAGAAAAAAATACATCTACAAGAAAAATTCTAATGACAGTGAATTAAGCTAAAATTAATATTAACCTTTGAACTTGGAGTAATAAATATTAAATGTTGAATGAAGTCTGGTCGAAATTGTAGTATAAAACAGAGAATTAAACACAATTAAAGTTTGGGTTGACCTCATGTTGATGACGTCTTGCATGTAGTCTTCGGCGTTGAGGATGTTAGATGTTAGGGAATCAGATAATCTCACTTATACGTCCTGGTTTTGTTCTGGAAGTTATTAAAGTTGTCCCCAGACATTCTACTATCTTTTACTGACATAAATATGGTGTAATCGGCACTAATACAACCCTGCCATTATCACAAGACTTTCTTCACGAAAAAACTTTTTACTTTTTCTTCCTTCCGCGTCTCTTTTCTTTTTCAATGCCAAGCCTCGTTTCTTCCTGTATCTCTCCCCTGCCCCACTGCTAGAGTCAAATTCTTTCCTCCTTGTATAGTGCGGCCATTATGAGTCTCTTAGAAGACGACAATAAAATTACAACTGATCAGGATGGTTTTTACAACCGGGGATGGAATATCCGGACAAAACTCCAGTAAAAAAAATATTTCTTGATCGATCAGATAAATGTATTGGCATTATTATTAGGTGTTTCCTTCGACGAAATGCAATATCCGTTGAGAATAATAAGTTTTAAGTAGATAATCACTTAAGAATAAATTAAAGTTAAATAAAATATAAATTGACAGAATTAAAATTCTTACAAATTATATTCATAAAAGTAAATCTCAAAATATGTATTCAAGAGCCTTGCATTGATAATAATTAATATATATTATATTAATTATTTATATAATAATAATAATAATAATGATAATATATAAAAGTAGTTTTAGTATTTTTTGTAATTGACTGATACGGCTCTTCCTATCGTGACTTCACTATGCATTAAGAGTTGTAGCTGGTGCCATTAACTTGCTGTATTATCATTCGCCAATAATTTTTATACACACCTAATATTCACACACTATAATATAAATGACCGCGGTATTTAGATACGGGGGTCAAATAGAGACCCAAGTCTTGATACATAAAGGTTTAGTCCACTGAGATCTTTTGATTCGAATCTGGTTCACTCCTCAGTACTATATATCTATGAGATGGAAAATGTTCTTTTGATTCTTTTCGACCCTTCTGGGTGCCATAGTTATCTAACGCGCTAGATTCGTGTTAAGATAGACTGCCAAGGATGGAGATATCAAGGTTAGAATCTCGCTCGGGTGAACTGGGGTGGTTTTTCCTAAATGGTTTTTCACTCTCTCTCCACGCATAACCTTCCCAATTCCTAACCTATTAGCGTAATTAGTACTTAAGCGTATAGCCCGAACTGGTAGTAAGACGTGGTGCTAGGTACGAGACTATTCGTAAAATTATCCATTCTTAGTAATGGTAATTAACGGTTTAGAGATCTACGCAGCTTTAGATCTTACCCATTATTATAAGGACGTTACCCGCCTCAGTGGCGTAGTTGGCTAACGCGCTTGTCGTGTTGAAGCTCGACTGCTGAGGACGGGGAGATCGAGGTTCGAATCTCGGTCGGGTGAACTGGGGTGGTTTTTCCTAAATGGTTTTCCACTCTCCCTCCACGCAAATGCGGGTTCACTTCCTCTAATTCAACCTTTTCAAATCCTAATCCATTAGAATAATTAGTACTTAAAGCGTATAACCCGAACGGGTAGTAAGACGTGGTGCTAAATATTATTATTATTATTATAAGGACGTTAGTACACCATCTTTCCTAGGGATTCAACTATCTTGAACTATTATTACTTGAAATTTGTCATCTATCTATATACTTTAAATCCATTACTGTTTTCAGGCTATGGTCCGGGCCAGTTTTTTATTAGAGCTATAGTTTTTTCTACTACTAGCTTTCTAGACCTGTCATAGCTTTATATGCCTTATAATATAGCTTAAAACTAGGACAGGCACAACATCCAGTCCTTGGCTGATCATTTATCACTAAAAAAGTGTAAGCCCACATTTCGCCAATGATAAATTTTCGCCCATGCCGGGAATCAAACCCGGGACCCTTATCTCATTAGAGAAACATGCTATCGACTGAGCTAAGGTTTCAGATACTATATATCTCTTTATAAAGCTTAATGTTGTCCTGTCTGTAAAATAAAATCAACTTCCAGATGAACTTCCGGGAAACTGAAATTTGGCAGGAAGGTAAAGAGAGGTATTTATTTCCCTATATAACCACAAAATATAAAAACATAATATTTTAAAATAGAGCTTCGATATTTTGTAGGAGAGACTATGATTTTAAAAAACAACCTTTTAGATAAGGTAAAAAATTTAAATTTTCAGGAGGGTAAAGAAACCACTCCAAATTATCAAAAAAAGTCTTAAAACCTTAATTTTTTAGATGTGATGGCAGTAAATATGGTGGGGGCATAAAAATAATTACTAAACTTCGTATAAAATCTAAATTTGGCATGAAGGTAGAAGCACAACTTCAGACAACCAAATAAATCCTGAAATTTGACCTCTAAGGAAGGGAAGTGGGAGTTGAAAGTTTTCATAATTCACCGACATATCTTTTTATCCAGTGGACATAGAGACTTGAAATTTAAAATGAAGGTTATTTATTGAATTGGGTGAGATCTTTTGAGGTCTTTTAAAAAAAGTCTACCCTAAGAGGGTGGAGAGGGGAAGAAATGTGTGGAACTCATTAACTTACTCATCACTGTATTTTCCCAACCCCTGGCCCTGGAAACTTGAAATGATGCTTGGCAGGAAAGTAGTGGGATTTTCACATATAACCAGAAAGATATAAAAGTGGGAAATTCTAAAATAGGTATTCAGGAAATGGGGGGCATATAATTTGAAAAGCCTCTTAGATAAGGTATATAATTAAAATTTGGCAGACAACTAGAAAGGTAACTTCAGCTAATAAATTAAATCTAAAATTTAAAATTTCTAAGAGTGAATTGGAGAAAAGGGAGTGAGAGGTTCAAAATCTCAAAAATTAATAGTGACCAACATTGTACATTGTACATTGTACTTAGGCAGACAGGTAAAAATGCCCCTACAAATTAATATTATTACCTAAAAATGTTAATTTTTTAATTAGGATTTTGGTAAAAAGGGAGACAGGAAAATTATATTATGTGTGGTGTAAAGCTGAAATTTGGCAAGAAGGCATAACGGCCACTCCAAATAAACATGAAAGACAGAGAAGAAAAACTAAGGAAAGAGAAAAAAATATTATGTGAGGCAGAAAATTAAAATTACCCATGAATATAAAAGGACTACTCCAATAATAAAATAAGTGTTAAATATTTACTAATTAGAAAGGGGCTTCCCTAGAGTAAGCTTCTCTTAAATTCAGAGCTAAATATCTAATTCCAAAAACCCCTAAGAGGGACCTTATGAAAACCCCAGCTACCAAGTTTTATAGTTATAGTTTTATCCCAATCGGTTAAATAGTTTCGACTCTAACCCGAAGCACAGAAAAACCACATTGCGAAAACAAATTTTAGTTTCAGGGGTTCATGAAATGTCAATATTTATTAATTAAAATCTCAAGTAAATTTTTTTTGACGATCACAAATCTTTCTCTTCGAGGTGTCGAGAGAAAGTTAAAAAAACCTATTTATATATAGAATCATGTATATATAACATATATCAAAATCTTAAAAATAATCAAATGTTTAATGTTTAAATATTGTTGTACTTGCCACATTACAGATAATTTTTGTGTCCACCATATTTTTCCACCCGTCCGGGCTATCACCGTATTCATACTAATGATATAGGAATTAGGAGAGTATAATTTAGAGAATATCTACCAACATTAGCAATAAGGGAGTGTGGTATTCCTTTAATTAAAAACACACAATCACTACACATAACCGGACTTCAAAGACCAGAATTTCCGTCATAAGCATTCTAGTATATTGCTAAAGTGACACTTTACACCATGCTACCAATGCTGAGTTCTTGCCAAAGAATTGTAATATCAATCAAAATTTGCTTGAATACCCGATTTCAACAATTGATATGTTAACCTGACACATTTAATAGTAGTAAATTTAGTACACGTATATAATATAATAGCATTTTATTGCTCCAGAAGCGACCTAAGTGTTCTTAAATAGGGTGATTTCCCTCCTTAAACAAAAAGTCACGCATAAGAGTACGTTTGAGTTTTAGGAGTGCTCGGTCCTATGAATAGTGTATACATTCAGTAGGATTGGCCCCCTTCGTTCCATTTACTATTCTGTTTTGTGTGCATTCCTCTTTCCACATCTTTTAAATATTTACTTAATACGTAAATATTATACGTTACACGCCTTCATTACCTTTTTAATAAAATAGCATGGATATTGCAGATGAATTGAAAATTGTAATATTTTGTCGTAAGGCTATATTTATTTTTGAATTATAGTAATCGAAAACTGTAAATTTTCAAAAAGTTTTTTTAAGAGCTAAAAAACCAAATATATTAAATATTGGTAAAAGCTAGAGGGCTCAGATTCATATTTAATCTATTTTTATGTCTCTTCACGAACTCTTAGATTTAGCACCATTTGAGATACTTTTTAACCGAAATATTCTTAAAAAAATATGTGTTTTTGGTCAATAAATACACATTTCTTTGTTTTTGATTATAAACCCATTCTTTACTAGTTTTAGTATGAACTGTATAGTTTAACTTTTGAAAGCCTACAATATGTATTTCAAGAAATAATTAATATATGTCTACTGCCCAGACCAATTTAGGAGGAAAAAATGAAATCAAACCAAGCATCGGATTCTACCTCAATTCCAAAATCCATTACATTACGAGTTCAACTATGGAGGGGAGAGGAGAGGAGATCTGTTGCATCCTTTATTCTTGAACACATAACAAGCCGCTTATACTATCTTTCCTTTAGAATAATCATGAGGTGCTTTCATGGAATCACACACTTAAAGTCTATCATTTCAGTTATTTTTTATTTATTTAAATGATTAATTTTTAGTTTCATAAAATACTAATCATATTTATTAATATTTTGATTTTAAAATATTGTCAATTTTAGGCTACACTAAGATACACTAGTAATTATACCCAGGCGAAAATTCTTCAAAACCAACTTTCTTCTGATTGCAAATCACAGGGTTTGTAATAAAGCCAAATGACATTTCAGACGTTTTGGGATTTTTGTTTGATTCTACAGCTCAATATCTTATTTAGAGAACTTAGCCATTTTTATGACATTGGGAGCTCGGATATAATATCGTCCCTACATTCACAGAGTGGCATATACAGTACATATATATATATATATGTATATATACAAACATATACATATATATGTATGTATATATATAATCATTTATATATACATTTATATATGTATCTATAATATGTATATTTGGATTCCAAGCAAATGTAAATCCGAGGCCCAGTAATAAGAAATGCTTGTAGCAAAAACAATTTAGAAATCGGTGATTTGCACTCTAATGTAGGGTACAATCTAAGCATTTATGTTTGAATATTTACTTTCATAAATCCTTGGGAAACATGTTCTTATCTAAGTTTAATCAAGCGCATTTCAGTCAAAATACTAAAGAAGTAAATTACATAAAAATAAACCTAAACATTAAATAAATTAAGCCTGGATTTTATTAATATTATCTAGTCATGCGCAGAGTAGCAGTTTTTAATATTATACTGTTTTTATATTTGAAAATATTGAATGTTCTTAAATATTTCTGAAACATGGCATGCGATTGCTTCAACAATTTAAAATATAGTTTATGTTGATTTGAAATTAACCTATTTTAAAATCTTATTTAAGGCTATGTTCATGTAAAATTGTATAGTTATTTTGATTAATTTAAATAATAGGTATTGTAAGGGCCTCAACTTAATATTTTAGAATAACGTTCCAAATTTATGTAGTATTTGCCACGCTTATAACATGAGACGGTGAGTGCAGAAAGCTATTGAGGTGTCATTCATAGATAATACTACGAACTACGAGCAATCCAGAATTATTCTGCATAGATAAGGGGAAGGCGCTGAATACACTCAATTCAACTGTTGATAACTAACTGTGGATTCAAATCTTCACAAAAAACAAGCACTAAACAGAAACGTGGTCGCGTGACGATCTCTAAGTCAAATCACAAGATTTCCGCCTCATCGGTGCGAGCTGCTCTGCTGAAGTCAACTTATCTCTACTTCGTCCGCTCTGTCTGAGATCTCCGGTACGGGAGAAACAATCAAACCTCAAAACCAGCCATCTCAAATCAGTGCACTTGTGCATATATATATTTATATATGAGACAGCATGTGCGATGTAGAGCTAAAAGGGTGACCTGGTGGTCTAGGGGTAAGGTGTCGGACTTCTGTGTTGGGGGTCCGGGGTTCAATCCTTGGTCTCGGCACAGATTTATCTGATTACCAAACCCTTCCTTCACCTCTGACAAGACATATTGTGAATGTGAGGAATGCCAGGCCTCCACCGTGGTTCGGATTCCACGTTAAACTGTAGGTCCTCCATTTCATCTCACAATCACCCTACCACTACACATTAGCGTAATTGCGTATAACCTGAACTGTTAGTAAGACGCGGGACTACTACTACTACTACTACTACGACTACTACTAATAATAATAAAGCTAAAAGCAATCAGACAGCTTCGTTTGCCGCTGCGAGCGGATTTGAAATAGCCCGTTAATGTAAGGCATGTTTATCGATATATTGGATTGTGTCACGACACAGTATTATAATTTGATAAAATCCATTGGGAGAATGATCTAAAATATTTTTCTATCTACTATAAAATAAAATATGTTGTTAATCAGCTGTTTTAAGTTGCATCATGGGTCAACATAGAGTGTGTGAATTGCTGCGGTACTCAATCAGGTTATGCTTGCTGTTCTCGGCAAACGTGCTAATCAAGCTTAAGCATTCCCTCTTAGTAGCTGCTGAGCGATATAGACGGTAAGGTGAGTGAAGCGGGGGCCGTACCACCAGCAGCAACAGGATGCTGATAGGTTTAGTAGGGAGGGACCTCGTGGTTCGTTACATCTCACTGTATCTTCGCTCGGTCCTATAAGTACCTCCATCCTGCAGTTCAATAAACCACTCTACAATCAAACGTACGTGTCGACTCGTGACTGGTCCACCCCTTAACTCCCCAATCCGTTTAGTGTTCGTTCACATGAGGGTGACCAGTACAGTATTAAGTTGTAATTTTTATTTGTTAATATTCTAATCAAAATTACTCCACGCTTTTATTCAACTACTACCCACGAAAGAACTCAGAGAAATATTTATAATTTCTACCGTTAGGTTTCAATAAATTATTAACTTTGAGAAGTATTTAAGGGTGCCACCTACTTGAAAGGACATTTATTCACACTGAGGTTTGTTTTGTTTTTGTTAAAAAAAAAAGGCAACAATGAAGATTTTAAATCCCTAAAATCATCCACAATTTTCTTTAAAAATGTATGTGACACTATTAAAATAATGATTACATTTATGTTTGAGGAGTGATATATATATTTAAACGTTTATCTTTATCTTTGAACTTTAACATTATGACAGCGTTGTTGAAAATAAAATAATCTACTTATTAATAAACCTCCATTTCAGTGTAAGCTATATTTTTTTTAAATAATCGGCTTTTGAAATATTACGGAATTTCTGAGCGTTTGAAAAATTATTATTTGCTACGGTAGATCAACCCTCACTGTTTGGCAAGCGGATTACATTTCGAGCACAGATAGTCTTGTTTTCCAGTAAAAGTGGTAAGCTTGAGGTTCGAATACTTACCGGGTATACTAAGGGTATTTTTACAAAGGTTTTCCCAACTTCCTCACACTCAAGTTCGGATACATTTCTTCCAAATTATACCTTTAAGCATGCCTTTCTTTTTCGTTTGATTAAATGATACAACCCGGATGGGTAGTGAAAAGTGGAACAGATAAAAAAAGGTTAACATATGTATCACATGCTGCTTAATATATATATATATATATATATATATATATATATATATATGCATGAATCCAGATTAATTACGCAGAGCTTAGTGTCGAGCTTTCTAACTCGTAGCAGCCCTGAGCTGTAGCTACCAACCCTCCACTTTACTACCCGTTCATATACTTGCAGTTTTAACAACCATAAATGGGTAAGGATGGTGGAAAGACGAGTTAAGAAGGTATGTGCCTACATTTGCATGATGAGGCACAAGAAACAATTTAGGAAAAGCCACACTCAATCCACCCAGCTGGATTACAAGTCCTTACCCCCCATGAAAGTAAAATCAGGCTATATGAGTTTGGCGTTTAATCCACGTGCCCACGGGTGGGTATTTCCTCCTTTAAATACCAAGTCAATCACAAGAATGTAATCTACTTTGGCGTAAGACCTTGAACTCCTTCAGAAGGTTGAAGTGTTGATTCCTTTTTTTTTTAGAAAGCCGCAGCTGTCTGTAAAATACTCCTCCCCTCCTCCTATCAAGGTCGTCTAGAAGAAAAAGAACTATGAATGAATGAATGAATGAATGAGAAGAGGGATTCTTGACTGTGTGCATGTTTCCTTGAGGCTCCCATCAGCTGACAAGTTTTGAAGATAGGAAGGTTGTAACTAACAGGTGCTACACATTGCTGCCGTCAGCTGTCGTCTCTATTTACTCTTTATTTAGTTTGCTACAAATGCCAGGCCTCCACCGTGGTTCGGATTTCACGTTAAACTGTAGGTCCTTCCTTTCATCTCACAATCACCCTACCATTTCACATTAGCGTAAGTGCGTATAACCCGAACGGGTAGTAAGACGCGGTGCTAATAATAATAATAATAATAATAATAATAATAATAATAGTTTGCTACACTACTAGTATTAGTTATCAGTGAGGTAAATTGCCACACTGTTGGTCCCATTATATAGGGCGTCAAGCTCGCGATAGGCTGGATTGGAGGTTGAGGTTCAAATCTCTGTCAGGTATGCTAGAGAGAGATTTCCCAGTGTTACTTATCATGACAGTTTTCCTATCTCTTTTCCACACTAATGTGAGTGCATTTACTGTTAACTATTTTTCTCATTCCTGTTAATAGTTTTAAGTAGTAAAATAGTAAACGAAAATGACAATTAATTCCGAGGATAGTGTTTATATAGGGGAAGTTAGGAAAATTTGTCTAGAGTCGGAATAAAAGCATGTATTTCACAATTCCATGACCTTTAAGTTCAGAGTCAACTACGGAAAAGCACACTTACATGAGCTATTTTAATTTCACTCTTACGTCCGACACTGTTGCTATTAATGACTTCGATCTAAGAATTAGAGAGGAGGAAAATAGTTTATAGGTAAGATGCCCACATTATAGTAGAAGGGGAAACCAGAGTGATAAATCACATTTGGGGAAAAACGTGAAGTGAATCCATCGCGGTAATCCAGGCTATGTAAAGGTTTCACAAACATGACAGATGTAACAGGCTTTGCCGCCCTGTAAGAATGTTAACTGGCACACCTGCTTCTTACACTCTCTAATCGCCCTGCGAACTTACATTTAAAACCTTATGAAATAAATTACAACCTTCTTACTATCTGCTTTGTGACCTGGTGGTCTAGGGGTAAGGTGTCGGACTTCTGTTCTGGGGTCCGGGGTTCAATCCTCGGTTCCAGCACAGATTTATTTGATTGCCAAACCCTTCCTTCACCTCTGACAAGA
>CABEEJ010001257.1:7886-62040 GCA_901482245.1 Timema douglasi | reverse complement strand
CTGTAGATCCTCCATTTAATTTCACAATCACCCTACCATTACACATTAGCGTAAGTGCGTATAACCTGAACGGGTAGTAAGACGCGGTGCTAATAATAATAATAATAATAATAATAATAATAATACTATCTGCTTCTGACAATTGACATTGTATACCTTCGCAAATCAAGAAATATAAAAAATAGGGCACAATGTTGCACTCAAACTAAATTTAGTAACCCGCTGCTTGTATAACCCAGCTCAGCAGCGTAGGATGCAGTCGTGATCATACAATTGAAAGGCAACAGGATCGGCAGGGAGGGGAGTGTGGAGTGAAAATAGGGGACTACAATTATTTGTATAGTCAATCTCACAATCGTAGTACCCGGGATATGGTGTGAGACTTGCAGCTGATAGAATTTGGATTGTGAGCTTTGCGGCAAACTCCTTCCCCTGCCCCCCTACACCTCTCCTGCCAGGTGTGGTCGAATATAGTGCATGCCAGCTCCTCCCCCTGTTGTGGTCAACAATATATCCAAATGAGAGTTCAAGGGTTAAAAAAACAAAGGTTAATATTTAGTGGTTAAATTTCTTCAATAGGCCTACGACAGCGCTCTGGGTACCGAGTAAAATCTAGAAAAATTCAGTAAGTTGGTTATATTTATGAGTCCAGGATCATAGTGTATGGATTGGAAGATGCTTAGATTTTTCTACCTAGCGGCGATACCTTCTTCATTCATATACCAATCATTACAGGTGTTAAAAATAATTAAAACTGCTGTACACAATGCATGTCAACCTCGGCAGTACATAAGAAGGGACTAAAGTTAGGCCTGTGCTGTTCACCCTGCTGTCTGACCAATCACAGTCTACTTACAATCACTTGTTTTCCCTGCTGAATGATTTGTTCCCACACTTGACTCCTGAAGGTCCTCCTATAAACACTGCAAGACAAGTGCTATGTGGCCAATCACAGGCTACTTACAATCACTTGTTTTCCCTGCTGAATGATTTGTTCCCACACTTGACTCCTGAAGTTCCTCCTATCAACACTGCAAGACAAGTGATATGTGGCCAATCACAGGCTACTTACAATCACTTGTTTTCCCTGCTGAATGATTTGTTCCCACACTTGACTCCTGAAGTTCCTCCTATCAACACTGCAAGACAAGTGATATGTGGCCAATCACAGGCTACTTACAATCACTTGTTTTCCCTGCTGAATGATTTGTTCCCACACTTGACTCCTGAAGTTCCTCCTATCAACACTGCAAGACAAGTGATATGTGGCCAATCACAGGCTACTTACAATCACTTGTTTTCCCTGCTGAATGATTTGTTCCCACACTTGACTCCTGAAGTTCCTCCTATCAACACTGCAAGACAAGTGATATGTGGCCAATCACAGGCTACTTACAATCACTTGTTTTCCCTGCTGAATGATTTGTTCCCACACTTGACTCCTGAAGTTCCTCCTATCAACACTGCAAGACAAGTGATATGTGGCCAATCACAGGCTACTTACAATCACTTGTTTTCCCTGCTGAATGATTTGTTCCCACACTTGACTCCTGAAGTTCCTCCTATCAACACTGCAAGACAAGTGATATGTGGCCAATCACAGGCTACTTACAATCACTTGTTTTCCCTGCTGAATGATTTGTTCCCACACTTGACTCCTGAAGTTCCTCCTATCAACACTGCAAGACAAGTGATATGTGGCCAATCACAGGCTACTTACAATCACTTGTTTTCCCTGCTGAATGATTTGTTCCCACACTTGACTCCTGAAGTTCCTCCTATCAACACTGCAAGACAAGTGATATGTGGCCAATCACAGGCTACTTACAATCACTTGTTTTCCCTGCTGAATGATTTGTTCCCACACTTGACTCCTGAAGTTCCTCCTATCAACACTGCAAGACAAGTGATATGTGGCCAATCACAGGCTACTTACAATCACTTGTTTTCCCTGCTGAATGATTTGTTCCCACACTTGACTCCTGAAGTTCCTCCTATCAACACTGCAAGACAAGTGATATGTGGCCAATCACAGGCTACTTACAATCACTTGTTTTCCCTGCTGAATGATTTGTTCCCACACTTGACTCCTGAAGTTCCTCCTATCAACACTGCAAGACAAGTGATATGTGGCCAATCACAGGCTACTTACAATCACTTGTTTTCCCAGCTGAATGATTTGTTCCCACACTTGACTCCTGAGGTTCCCCTATAAACACTGCAAGACAAGTGCTATGTGGCCAATCACAGGCTACTTACAATCACTTGTTTTCCCTGCTGAATGATTTGTTCCCACACTTGACTCCTGAGGTTCCCCGATCAACACTGCAAGACAAGTGCTGTCTGACCAATCACAGGCTACTTACAGCCACTTGTTTTCCTAGCTGAATGATTTGTTCCCACACTTGACTCCTGAAGTTCCTCCTATAAACACTGCAAGACAAGTGCTGTCTGACCAATCACAGTCTACTTACAATCACTTGTTTTCCCTGCTGAATGATTTGTTCCCACACTTGACTCCTGAGGTTCCCCTATCAACACTGCAAGACAAGTGCTGTCTGACCAATCACAGTCTACTTACAATCACTTGTTTTCCATGCTGAATGATTTGTTCCCACACTTGACTCCTGAGGTTCCCCCTATCAACAAGTGATGTGTGGCTGTCAGATTGTAAAGTCCCCTTTGATCAGTGTCATGGTGAACTATTCAGGAACTCAGACTCTCGCAGGAGTATAAGGAAATCCACCTCATCTGCAGAATGTATGGTACCCTGTCGCTTATACCTCCACAACATGATAAAGCAGTCTGTCTAATCATTTTGAAAATATTCAAGCCCTTTATGAGACTTTTTCTTCGTGAAGCAGTCGACAGGACCACCCAGAGGATTTAGGGAGCTTATGACAAATACAGTTTAAAGGCCTTTAATTCAAAATAATCACTAATTTATATGCTTTATTAAATTTATTAACACAATATTTAAACAATATATTGTATATCTGTTTATCCTTAAAGGTAGTTGTCTTACTCAGACAGATTACACTCTGGTCCTATCTTATAAGCTACACCATGCTGGAACACGTCAAGGTAATTGTTCAACATTTCAGGGGGATCAAAGTGCACATAAAAAGAAGATAAGAGTTTCCTTCCTGTGGATGAACAGCCCTTTGAATCCTATGGATCTCTGGAACGACTGAGGAAACTGCATCGTACCAACAATTCAATGGAGGGGTGGAACATAAAATTGAAAGTTTTGGTAGAAACTAAGTAACTAAACATTTATATTTTGAGACAATGATCTAAGGAAGAAGCTGTTCAAACATTGTTAGCAGTCAGAGGTGATGATATTGGAGAGCTAAGAGGAATTATAAAAGGGGTACTTTTAGTTGAATGAAAAGCTAAAAAATAAAAGTCGTTCAAGAGTTTGAAAGCGACGGTGACGTGCAAAAGTGCCTCAGAACGTTGGCATACCCCGAGAAGCTCGAACGAAGTGGACACGTCAGTTGTGAATATTCGTGAAGTTATCTAATACTCAATAGCATAAAATTAAAAAATTATCTTAAAAACCCGTTACTAAACTATTGATTAAAAATATACTGAAAAGGAGTACCTTTACTTAGAGACATTTAAACACAGCTGTATGTTACTTGTTAACATATAGCCGGTTCTATTCCAAGATTGAGTGTGAAGGAAATTTATCAAAACCACATTATAACTAGTAATAATAGTAATAATGCAATGAGAATGAAACAGATCCATGATCATGGTTTCAGTGACCACAAACCCCACGAAAAAATGGTGAACCGAAGCTAACCTTATAACTGCAGACTTTACGGCTTCAAGTCCAACTTAGCCAACTGAAAGGACCCAAGTTATACTGACAATAAAACTATGATCTGCTTTACTGGTTATTTCAGGATGACGAATCAGGTTCTACCTGATCATAGTTTTTATCCAATAAACATAATATGGACACTTTTTTGTTGCCCCTCAGAATTTTTTACGCTGTGCGAATGCACTCGTTGCAGCCTAGGTTTCACCCCAAATAATGTTTAATACAAACTGTTATAACCTTTTAATTATTGGGAATACAATTGCAAGCAATTATGCGTAGTCAATTTCTTTATGCTATCTATAAACAAAAAATTATGTCAAGAAATATTGAGAGAAAAAGACACGTTGACGCTGAAACAGCCATTATGTCAAGGGTACCAATCCACTCCGGTTGTAAATCTTGATACTGATTCAACAGATAAAACCCACCCTATTGTTTCCCTACATGGAATGTTCACCCCCTCTCATCCCCACCCCTCTTTGTTCCTCCCCTGAGATGGTAGTCGACCTGCAGCATCTGTCTGTCGTTCACTCAACTTCAACTTCCTCCGGATACTGTCATACAGTATCAACAGTAGCTGGCTCAGTGGCTCCGTGCTACAACTCACTATGTGATACTCATACTTTTATATCAGTAGCCTTGCACTTGGGGACTGATCATATAATAGATCATCCTCATTTTTGGTGTAATAGATGGAGTCAAATCTTAATGAAGTCAAATTATTTAAACCCTATACACATTCAAACTACCTCATTCAGAAAATCCACTTTTTTTTAACACGCACCACATCTCATCATCCGTACGGGATACCCGAATATTTACACTTATGGAGTCGGAGAGAGGAGATTTGCCTATATATGCGTGAAGGAAAATTGGTAGACCATTTAGGGATTAGCTAGGATTAAAACCCCAACTTTTCCGTCACAGGTAGACCATACTGATGCCTTAGTCCATGCGCCTACCAATATGTGAGATTCAGTACAGAATTCAGTTTTAATTTCTTATTTATTCATTTGGATTATGACGACACGGTCTAAGCCTTTAGGCTTTCAATAGATTGGAATATCAATGCCAGGAGGACGAGGCTCGAGTCTCAAACGGATGCATTGGAGGTGGTTTTACATTTAGGAATTATAGCTCTAGTTTTTCTATTGCTTTTCCACTTTTATAAGGGTTAACGTGCTGAGAAATAAACTTCTCCTTCCAAACTACTTCACACCTTCCCAATCATTTGAGCTATCCAAATATGCTATAGGCAAGTGCTAACTGGTAGGAATGAAGAACGCAAAGCCCGATTTTCTTAAAAAGAGCATTTTTGAAAATACAAACTTTTTTTGCAGCAACATTGATAACATTTTACTGGTAATGATTAGTGTTATTTCATATGCATTGATAATTTCTATTGAAAGTGAGAGCTTAAATTAACACAAGACTGTCGTATGAATTCACGAAAATATCCCATATCTAGTAATTATTCTAGCTGTTGGATAAGGCTCTTCCTATGAAGGTCGGTAATCAAATTGTAGCACGAAGCATTGAACAACAGGCATTAAAATATTGGCATAAATATTGGTAAAACAATAAGTACTATACAATAAAAGTTTTAAAGGGAAATATTTATTAAAAATAATAATTTGTAAATCACGTAGAATTTTCTCCAGTTATTAATACATCTTGATTTATACTACTAATATTAATTACATGTGTTGAGCATACACGCATATAGGCATAAGATGTTTTTAAATTATAAATAATCGTTATTTTATTTGTTAATTTAATAATTTAATTTTATGGCCAAGGGTTTTGGAGTTCGACAAAATGTGACGCTACCTTTTATATTTTGAACTGAAATAAATCCACTGTGGTAGTTTTATGTAAAATCCTTGACCGTTGCTGTGAACGCTGACAAACACTTTGACAAACATTATCTCAAAGCCTCTGAATATATATATATATATAGTGTAGTCAGTAGTTCAAGTTATCTAGGAGTACGCTCAAAAGTCATCTCCAAGAAAGGTCACAGGCGTTTACATCCCAATTATCACAAACTATTGGGAGCAGGTTAAAATTCACATTGGTTTGCACGTAGAAAAATTTCTGAATCATCATCAAGTATGTTTTTATGGAGTATGATGATATTTAGGTTCGACTCCATGCTGGGGTGTACTGAGGGTGTTTCTACCAAGATGTCTAATCGGTTATCACTTCTCTCCATTAAAATGCAGTTATTTTTCTATATATTATTAATATCTACTCCATATAACGTAGTTAAAATGCCCATAGCTGGTGCGGGTAGTAAGACACACCGTAGAAAACAAAAATAGAATAAAGGCTTCCCTAATTTCACTCACCGAATTTCTTGTAGAGTTTTATTGGCAACCTTAACATGGGATGGAAGGAGACGCGAGAAAATGCCAGGGTTTTTGAAGTTTTCATGGCAAAACATTTTTTGGCCAAAATAAATAAAATATTGCTCAAGCACAAACATAGAGTTTAATTTTCTTCACATGTTGACATCAACATTTCCTGAATATCTGTCACGAGCATAGCGGATTAGATGATAAACTTTTTAAATGAAGGCAAAAGTTGTCATTAGATTCTAGGACACCCTTGACAGATATACAAGACATTTTGAGGCCATCATGTGAATAAAATTAAATTATATGTTTGTACTGGAGTAATATTTTATTTATTTTGGCAAAAAAAAAATGTTTTGCTATAAAAACTGCAAAAAACACTGGATTTTTTCCTCGCGTTCCCTTGCATTCCACCTTAACACGCCTTTCCTGAAGTCATTCGTAAAATATTTGTTTCAACTATACACTCTTAATCGACCATTGTTGTACTGAACCCCACTACGCAGATGGGCGGAAAGGGAGGTTGCATAAGTAGTGGAGACCCTTTGTAGTGGAAGGGGGAATGGGGGACAGCACACTTCCCTAGCCCCCTGAAAATATATTATTTATTGATATTTCCCAGGTACTCCGCCCTTATCTGAGGGGTCCAAGCTCCCAACCTAAATTCCCCCAACCCGTCCCCCATACTCCACCCCGCGGTATGCATGGTCGTGTCGCGTGGATAGCGTCGCAGACGCATGCTAGATGCCTTTTTTGTTTCCCACACTCTACCGGCGCGGCGGCTGAACTGCCAGTTTACTATAACTCTCTCCCTTCCTTTTATACAACACATTTAAGCGTGTAAAACTGATACAAGTAGATTTACATTTTCAACACTACAAAATCCTTATTTCTCTTTTTAACTTTGTAATTGTGATAGCGAGAAAAAATCTATCTCAAGATTATGACAAATTTTTATTTTTTATGTGAACACGGACTCAAAAAAAGTCTATTTCACAATTCTGTCTGTTCCCATATTTATCCATCTATCTGTTTGTCCCTGACCACAGATCCAAAAGGATTTAATGGCTTTTGTTTGAGCTTGATATTTAGATACTACAAGGCTATATCACAAAAAAGTTTGTTTTTTTACCCTAGCTCTTCAATTAAGGGTGTTTTACCGATATGTAACTTTTTTTTGAATTGCAAATTTCTAGCAAATGTCTATAATAATTTTGTTTAAAATGCTTTTCTATATATTTTTTTTTGACAAGACAATTAACACTATATAGTTGGTTTTGGAGCAAAAATACGTTGAAAGGTAGTTTACTGATGACGAATTTTTCAAAAAATTGAAATATTCTACAAATGGCTCTAACAATATGGTTCAAAAAGGTATCTTGGGAGTGTTTGACATACAAAATAACACTGTTTACTTATATTTGCAGTTAACACTCATTTGTGGGTTGTTTACTGATGACTGATTTTTCAAAAACTTTAATAAATATTTTAGAAATTGTTATTAACTATTATGATAGTTATATTCATCAACCTCTTTATAATGATCTATGGAAACCTTGATGGAAGGCACTATAGTGTGCGAACTAGCTTTTTTTTTATGTTTTCTACTTTGTTCAGCTATTATCTTGTGTGTAATTCTTTTCCGTTCATAATTCATAGTCTTTAGTTATTTTTTTTAGCACCTGGTCTTACCTGGACTAATTTACGCTATTGAGCTAGGGATGAGAGAGGATGAATCTTGATTAGGTGTATTCACATTTGCATGGAGGAAAAATTAATATCCATTTTGGAAAAAACACCCTCAGTACAATCGACCTAGATTCAAACCCCAATCTCCCTATCATTGGCAGTCTAATCTATCGCAATATTAACGCCTTAGATTATGCAGCCACTGGAGCAGATATATTTTTAAGTTCAATGGGTCTGTGGACTAAACTTCAGTTTCATAATATCTGGTTTTCAGGTGATGGGGAATTTTAGAGTTCAAATATTAGACACGTGTAATGAGTGTCTCTTTTACCCTAATGGGTTTCCACTCTCTTTCTCCACGTGACTTCTGGTATTTTTGATCTATAAATTTTATCTTGATCATCTCTGCAATAGTATTGTAAACATATGGATAGACCGGATAAGTATTAAGAATCAATGCACAAAAGCGACTAAATTTCTAAACACTACATCTACAAATACCCAATAATGATACGTTAGTGAGGAAAATAATTAATCAATTGATTAGTGAAGTAATTTCGAATAAGTATAATAGTTTGTTAATCTAATCGCATTCATATATTAAAAAATAAACTTAATGACTATTAATTTAGTATCAAATACATCAACTAAGTTTATTTAGTTGCAAAAACTTCGGTAATTCTTCTTATTCACTAAATAACCTTTCAGTGACGCGTGAGACCACTTTTGGTAAATAAGACAAGTAAATGGCTATCAAAAAGGATGCAGAAAGGGCTTAGGAAGTATAAACAATCAAAAATCAACACAGATGTTGGGATGTAAAGCTAATTACGTTTGTATTGTGCCCCAATTTAGGGATTTATTTAGATTTGTTTCCTTAAAATGAAAGATTTTCATCCTGTTCTCTTAAATTAGATAGTTTTATCACAAATTACTAACACGTTGAAAACTGCAGAGCCTATTCCTCTAGTCAAAGCTCCTTTGGGTGCCAACGTTTACCCATTTTATGGAGGTTAGTCCTATATTGCATTAAGTGGCTCGTACAAGGGGAGGTGGGTCTGGGGGTGGATGAAGCTTTGCACACATGAACCCCTTCCTGCCTTATCTGCCCCCCCCCCTTTTTCCCCTTTGCCACTAGGTCAATACTAGTTGCACTAAATTGCAGCTCCACGAGGCGCTGCCACACTTGGTAACTTAATAATCATGTGACTATGACATCATCTGCTTCTACTTTCCAGATTGAATTAGATCAAGCCCGTTTCAGTGGCCGAATGGTCTAAGGCGTCACTATAATGTTGGACTGGCCAGCTAAAGATAGATATATCGGTGTTCTAGTCCTGGTCAGGTCAACTAATGGTGGTTTTCCTACTCGCCTACCAGGTAAATTCGTGTAAATTATCTATAAGATGCCTCCTTCATCATTCATAGCCCATTATAATAAGACGTGGTGGTAAACAATTATAATCAACCTCATTATTATATGTTTTATTTCTTATAGATTCCCTCCCTAACCTACAATGCACCCAAGAGAACAAAGTCTGACACCCTAGCCAAGTCGGTAGCGCGTCCATCTACTAAGCTAGAGGTCCACGATTCAATCCCAATCATGACTGGAAAGCTTTTCTATATATTTAAAACGTGAAGTGATTATTTTTGCAATGAGACCCAGTGATTTACCCAACCAATTTTTACAATAGGTTCAAAATGTAAACTTATACTCTAATAATGTGCCCAAAAATTACAAATTTCAAATAAATTCAAAAGGGAAGCCGTCATTTCATAAAATGAACATTTTGTTCAACAGCAATTGCTTTAATTTTAAGGTATAAATTTTAAAATAGTTTTTAAAATAGATACAACCAATTCTAGCGTTACCATATAAAAGTTAACAAATTTCCAATAGCGAAGCTACAATCTACAAATAATTTATGTTAGTAGGTGAATATATATAATTACAAGATTTCCTAAAAAAATAGATGAAGCCTTTAAATTAAGTATTGAGCTGTAGATTATCACAAAAATCACAAAATGTCTGAACTATCTCCGGGATTTACAACAAACTTTGTGACATGGGCGACTTTTCAATCGGGTACAACTCGTAAAATATGAAATTGGGACTTTTCATTTCACAGTGATTAATTTATGACCAGGGGATTGAATGTTTAATCTGTTCTAGGGTTACGTTAATTTGTATGTATATATATATATTTAGTTGGTGTTGGAAGTGCACGTCAAATAGGCTAGCCCTAATTAAAATAACAAGTGAAAGTACTTCATATAAAGTCAAAGATAGCAGGTTGAAGAGGCTGAATTTTAATAAAAGGAGCTTTCATTCACCTGAATAAATTATAGAAAACTACATTAAGTAGAGAGGAAAATAATCTAGTTTTAGTACTTCCAATTTGGAGGATAAAACCTCATTCTACGGGTACCTTGCTCAAATTCTCTACACTAACTGTGGGCCCAAACCTGCCAGCTACGAATATGTTTATATTCATTCTAAGTTGAAGTGAGTTATTTGAAAAAGAAAAGTATTTTGTATCTCTCAATTGTTTTTTTTCTTTCTTACTTTACACTCCTGAAACTACATTATCAACGCAGTTCCTCTAGCTGTGCTCTAATTTCACTTGGTGCATTCTTGCTGATTTTAGTGAATAAAATTAGCTCAACTGTTGAGATTTCTCCCACAACATACATAAAAATTTATATTTTCTTAAAGGTAAAACAAAGTCATAAATTTTTATGAATTTTAATTAAATTGAACTTCATTATGATGTTCAAAAACGTAAAAGAAGTTGCTTTAGATGACAAACGTTTCAAATAAAAAGAAAAAGTTGTCATTTAATTCCAGAATATCTTTGAAAGATATTCAAGAACTGTTAACATCATGATGTGAAGAAAATTAAGCTCCATGTTTCTACTGAATAAATATATTTTTTATATTGTCTATAAACATGTTTTGCTATAAAAAAAAACTTGCAAAAACGCTAACCTTAACTCGCGTTCCCTACACCCCCTCTTTAAGCCCCTCAAACAACGCTTTGAGACATAAAGTATATGTAAAGCGACCCAATGAATGAAACTTGTGTTACGAACCCCCTTGTAAGTCCACATCACGGTACAAAACTAAGTTACAACACAATGGTGGCCATTCTTGCTTTCTCATGGTGATGATGGACAATTTTTCGACCGGGTTGATCACACCCGTCTCCGAGAACCCTTTCCTAAACCACCCCCTACCTCCCTCTTCCCATCAGACTCGCACCCTTTTGCCAAATACGCTAACCTCCCCTTTCAAAAAATCCACGAGTATGCTTGAATCTTCAAACAAGTATCATTAAAATGCTAAAAGTTTTTGTGTTGGTGTTATTATTGTACCCTTATATAAATATCTTCTCCAGCAGACGATTTTTTTTTAGAATCGTAATGATTGATGAATCTACTAGCTATTAGCTATTCGTATACATATGCAACATAAAATATGTTGGCTATATTAAATTTATGTCATGACATAATCTTACATACTTTCTTATTTAATTCATTATGATTAGGAACAAAATTTTCAATATTGGGCTTTCAATAAAACTATCTATAAGGGTTCCCACCCTCTCCCCTCAGTACTCAATTTTATCATGTAAATAAAAATATAATTTGTTTTCGCCTGGTTATATGTGTGTGTTTATGGGCTAGAACCTCAAAACCAAAGAGACATGAATGCTGAAACTTGGTGTAGGTACTTTGGAAAACCTGAAGATGTGTCCCTCAAGCGTGTTTTTTAAACTCTCTTTTATATCTTTTGTGAGAGGGATGCCTTAAATCAGGTGAATAACGTTAATTTCCCTATAAATATGTAGCCTATTGTTTAGTATAGTCTTAATTTGTTTTCTATATAACTTAGATCATCAAGGAAAAATATAAACATGGAATCCAAAGAGAGAAAGTTCAGCCTTTAATAATAAGATAAATAATTAGAATTTGTTTGTTTGGTTTAATTAATATGTGACTATTTAGTCACACAAATGACTTCTATCATTAAAATCTAGCTTAAATTGTACTGTGACAAATAACATAATAAACATATATTATGTGTGGTACGTAATATATTTATAAGTGACTTCTCTATAGAGCTCTCATCCCCTGAAAAATACATTTTGATCAATTTTTCTCACAAGAATGTTTTTGTTTGGTCGTTATTTACTGCCCCGGCATTAAAAACAACCTCTGTGAATGAACTGATGGTAGGAGAGATACACACGACACAATATATTGTACAAATAATATTGAGCACAATGCGGGAATGAATAACATGTAGTAAAAATTCGTCAATTAAATGTATAATATATATTTATAATAATTCTATACCTAATATATATTATACAGTGGAACCTCAGTTGTCAAACATAATTATTTGCTAGAGGCTTGAAAAATAAAACTTTTTGCTCATAACAATTAATGTAAAACGGATTCATACGTTCCCGAACCCCAGATGTTTCGTATTTTAATCTTTTTAACAGTACTTCATGCAAAAATAATGAAAATACATAAAATATTCCACAAAAAGAATAAACACAATAAATAGAAAAAATATAGCTGAAAACTTAACTTCACTATACGTGTAATCACCTTGTTTTTTCACAAATTATAGCCTCAGAAACATTATCACCAGCTAACTCTTTCTCTTTTTTCCAAACTAGCAACAATTTTTCCCCTTCTTCAATAGTTTGTGATCTTTGTTTAGTAAGAACTTTCACTCCTTTTGCAACAACAGCTCCCTTGACCCCATATTTATTTTCTTGTATAGTACATATCGTTTATTTCGCTATACCAAACAACATAGCAGGAACCGAGACACGAAAACCATTTTCATGTTTGGATATTTTCTTTTTTCACCTCTATCGTGGTTCTAACAACTTTTCTTTTTGTTTTGCTCTTATCACTATTTTTCTTTTTCTACCTCGTGGTGGCTTATTTAATAATAATAATAATAATTATTATTATTATTTTTAAAAAATACAATGAAAATCAATAAAATGCAAAACAAATTCGAACAGGAGTATGCACCGAGCTCTCCCACCGTAGAGTAAATCCTGCGGAATACGTGGTTGGCGGTTTGCCTAGCGTTGTATGTTCGGGGACCAATTTGTTCGAGATGAATTCGCTCAACAACTGAGGTTCCACTATATACATAAAATAATATAGGTTATACATATGATATAAAATTAAAAGTCAGTGTACAATTATATATAAATATATATTAAATATATGTAATTTTAAACGTCACCTGTTAATAATAACAATAATATTATGCTTAATAAATACTCTGTAATTTATTCAAACAAATTTTAATGTCTAATAGACAAGCTTATCTATCTTTACAACTCAAAAGTTGTACAGTAAAAATATTTCCCACAAGGTACAAAATATTCTGTACAAAAAGTGGTGCAAAACAGATCTTGTACAATCTAATAAGTTGTATCGTACTAATTTCATCCTTTGATTTCAGAACGAACACATTTCACGTAAAACGTTGATGACTAAATTCACATTTTCATGATTTTATAAGTATGATTAATCTTAGAATGTAAGGTTTTTAATCCTATAGGAACATGTTGTTATCGTCCACCTCCATTTTGGTTTGAGATATGTTTGGAAACAAACCACTTCTTAAATTTCGCGTAGTTTCTGGACGCCTGAAAAGCGTCTCAGCATTTTGGTAAGTCCTTAAGTTAAATGTTCAGGCCTCGGAGCATTGTTGGGGTACATTTATCAGAGGTTTTCCAGGTGAAATGTATTATAAGCTTCTGAAATATATACTACCCCTTCCCCCTTTGTACACTAGGGGTGCATGAAGCCGCACGCGACCCACTGCGCAGATGCGAACCAGATAGTAGCAACATTAATAACAATAGTAATCAGTATAATAAGTGGGCAGCTATCTCTCCCTAGCAGGACCAGGTGCCTTCCCCCTCTCAGAGCTCTATAAAAACAACACGACATAATAAAACATAACCCCATACAGCACACTCTCTTCGTCCAGGTGTTAGTTTAAGAGGGGGGGAGGCAGATGTGTGGACCATTATACGTCAAGATGGGAAGGGGATAGGGACGCTATCCACGTCATCATATGTGAGTGTGTTTGTGAAGGGAGGTTGAGGAAAGGGTGCCTCACATCTGAAACACACCATAGCACATCCTGAGCAAGTTGAGAGTGAGTGTAATCTTATTATTACTATTATAATTTTTGCCACGCTTCTTACGTCCCGTTTGGGTTGTATGTAAATTAAATAATTACGTTGATGTTTTAGTTATGAGAAAGTATGTATTTATAGTAAGTGTACCCACATTTACGTGGAGGGAGAATGGAAAATCATTTAGGGGAAAAACTTCAGTAAACCCGACTGGGATTCAAACTCCGATCTCCCTTTTATTGGCAGTCTAGTCTGTTGCGAGAGTGACGTCTCAGGCCATGCGGCCAGTGAAGAGGGTATCTGAAATGTTAGTTACATAATGAACACGAATACTAACGATGATTGTAGTTTCCCTAGTTAAGTTATCAATAATATTACGTTACGCATTTTACCCCGATCAAAATACTGGTCCCCTAGCTTGATTTTAGGATGAACATGACAAACAGAGCTAATACTATATATTATTTCCTAAATGAGCAAAGCCTGTTTTCCCTTCTTTTGCAATAAACTTTAGAGCCTTTAGTGCAGCTTTTACTGTCACCATGTCCCACTAATCGTTCATGCATAGTATTCATGTGTTAGATATGAGAAAGGCTAAATTTGGAGGAAGTGTACCCGCATTAGCGTGGAATAATAGTGGATAACCGTTTAGGTGAAAAAAACACTCTCAGTATACCCAATCGGTATTCGAACTTCGATTTCCTCGTCATCTGTAGTCTAGTCTACTGATGAGGGACGCCTTGGAGTATTCAACCACCAAAGACCCGAGTACTGTCTATAGATGTGCTAACGACAGAGCTATATTTTCAGATTAATACGATCGCATTTTTTTTAACGTAAGAGTTTTCACGACTCGAGGAAAAGTATCTTAGAGAAAATTCACCCCCAGCCACATGAACAGAGATAAAAAGAGACATAGTAAATTTCTACAATTTCGAAACTGCCCTCAATGCATCCAGCCGGGATTCACACCAGTGTATTCTAGTCAATCACGCTTTAGACCATTTACCCACCGATGCAGGTATAAAAATATTAATAGTATTGCTATTCACTTTTATAATTGGTTTTACAGATAATTACCATACTTACAGATGTATTGACGCAGGAGGCCACTAAACAAATACATTTTTTTTTTATCTCGTGTTATTCACTCCCGTGTTGAATAATACCCCATGCTAAGAAAGCTGATGACGTTGTTTTTTTAATTACGCTTATCTCCATTGTAAGTATAAAACCATATAACAGGTGGATTGGTCTTTCGGGCATGTTTCACAACTATTAGGCTAATATCTGCATCGGTGGGCTCGCACACTAAGCCATCAGTCTCGTCTAGTTTGGTTTTCTGGTGACAATGTGTTTGGGGCTCGCATCCCATGCAGAGATTGTTTTTTTAAGGGATTTTACAATCACCCCCCAAGCAAATTTGTGTACATTTCTTCTAAAGTCTACCATTTCCATATCATCAGTGTAAATATTCGGATAGCCCTAAAAAGCAGTAAGATGCTGAAAATTGGGGACAAAAGCTTATTTAGCGTTTAAAATACATATTATATTATATAAATATTGCCTCAGTACGAACATATAGTTTAATTTTCTTCATATGCTGATATTAACACTTGTTGAATAACTGTCATTAGCATAGCAGCATTAAATGACAAACATTTTAGTTGAAGAGAAAAATTTGTCATTAAATTCCAGGACAACAACCTTGATAGATATTCAAGAAATGTTGATATCACCATGTGAAGAAAATTAAACTCTATGTTTGTACTGAAGTAATATTTAATTTATTTTGACCAAAAAAATCTGCAAAAAACACTTACCTTTTATCGTGTGCCCTACATTCCCACATTAAGACTGTTGAGGTATTTTCACAATGGAGCACTGGTGACGCTCACTAGTGACAGTCACCGGTGTTTGTGGCCAAGACTGGCTGGACACTGGTGTTGGACACTTCATTACCAACTAACTGGGTGGCATTTTATTATTGTTTAAAATTGACTCAAGTGATTAAGACCTATTGCCATTAGTACTTCTAAACAAAGAAGAAGTAGAGTGAGTAGAAATTGTTTACCCGTATTACCTCTTCTACTATATAATCGGCTGTATAAACCCTTGTTCTCTACACTATTTAACAACCTGAAGCATCCCAAATAACAAAATGTATTTCATTATCACCCATAAAATCCTTGGTGTTGGTCAAATCTATACTCATGGCTGGAACAATAAAAATAGCAGTCTATTTGACGTTAAATAAACAACCAACCGCTTGCTGTTATTTGTCAGCTCTACACAGTGTCCATCACTGGTGTCCCAGTGGGAAAGCTCCTATTGAAATTTAATGCATCTCAAGCGGTGACTGTCCCGGACACAGTGACCATGTCCGTAGCATGTGATAGAGCATGGACACTGTGTAATCACTGCGACTAGGTCAGACACTGCAGTTTACCAGTGTGTAAACATGCAAGTCAAACTAATGTAATGTGAGACCAGTTTTTAGTAATCGTGTCCCACTGTCATGGTAAACGGAGTGTACATCCTTTAATACAACATTATAACCTAGATCCTTTTTGAGCTCTCTATTTGATTATATTTAATATACTTGTTGCTGAAATCGTTAGAGTGCTTAAGTATTTCACCTAGAACATCTCAACTAACAATAAATATTCAGTACTAATGTCCTGTGGAATGTTATATTTTTATTGCAAAAGGGTATATTTTTATTTTATAGATGTTTGATAAAATATATTTGTTTCTTATCACCACGTCTCACACTCAGTTCAAGCTACACACGTATATTAATTACACTAATGTGGTAGGGATGAATAAAATATGATTTTAAAATAAATTTACCCACATTTTTGGAGGCAAAAAATCTGGAAACCATTTCGGTAAAACCATTCTTAGTAGACCTGACTGGGACTAATTATTTCTAAACAAATTTCAAAGTAATTAAATACCCATTTATAGAAACTACGTTTGGCAGTCACTTCTATCATTTCATTCAGAGTTCATAATTAATGTTGTAAAATATACTGTATTTAATAAAATAGGTATGTGTCTGTTTTAGATAAAAATTTATTATAGCTTTAGTTTAATAAATACTATACAGGAATTTTACTTAGTAAAGAGTTGTGCCGTGGTATGCAAAATTTAAGCAAAATGCAAGCAACAAATATATTCTCGAAGTTACAAACAAATGTAAATATAATGTAATAATAATAATGTAATAATCCTTCAAATAATTATATGTTGCGCCACCTGTACCTACTCTTTTGGAATATACACGTATTTATTGTGCTAATGGTGTAGAGATGAGTAAAATAAAATTATTTTAAATGTGCCTACATTTGCATGGAGAAAGAGTGAGAAACCATTCAGGAGAAAAAACCCTCATTGCACTCGGCTGAAACTCGAATCTCTAACTCGCCCTCATCAGCAAGAAAAACTAAAAGAGTATGACGTTTAGTTTTCGTGCCACTACTGTGAATAGTAAGAGAAAATGATTTTAAAACAACACAATATAAAAACTCTAAACTTTGAGAATATAGTGTAAAATGTTTTCGACATGTGTTTAACAACTCTGTTATATGGAAAATAGTAATGCGTTTAGATCGAAAATTTAAAGACGTATTTCAATAATGCTAGACTCGTAAATTGTTAATGGCTCGTATTTGCAAGCGATGTTTACAAACTAGATTCACAACTAGGACCCGCAGGCTTCAAGGCATTTCCTCCACTCTATGTTACTAGTCCTCATTCAACCCTCCACATACGTCCACAAAACACCCAGGACCCGCAGGCTTCAAGGCATTTCCTCCACTCTATGTTACTATCCCTCATTCATTCCTCAGCATACTTCCACAACACACCCAGGACCTGCAGGCTTCAAGGCATTTCCTCCACTTTATGTTACTATCCCTCATTCATTCCTCCACATACTTCCACAACACATCCAGGACCCGCAGGCTTCAAGGCATTTCCTCCACTCTATGTTACTAGTCCTCATTCATTCCTCCACATACTTCCACAACACATCCAGGACCCGCAGGCTCCAAGGCATTTCCTCCACTCTATGTTACTATCCCTCATTCATTCCTCCACATACTTCCACAACACATCCAAGATCCGCAGGCTTCAAGGCATTTCCTCCACTCTATGTTACTATCCCTCATTCATTCCTCCACATACTTCCACAACACACCCAGGACCCGCAGGCTTCTAAGGCATTTCCTCCACTCTATGTTACTATCCCTCATTCATTCCTCCACATACTTCCACAACACATCCAGGACCCGCAGGCTTCAAGAAATTTCCTCCACTGTAACCATTTGTACTATCAAAATTATGGCGATTATTAGAAAAACAAGTGACAATCATGGAAATATAAAATATTTAATTTGTTAGTAGGGCAATTCATAGTTTTTCATATTTTAAGCACAGACGCATGCGTAAAATAAATATTATTAAATTACCTAATTAAGCAGGGATTTCCCTTTCTATTAACCCAACAAAAAATTAATTATATTTGTTTTGGAAGAAATTTGAGGGAGTTTGTTTTAATTAATATATTTGATAGAGTTATCTGTAGTGCTGATATATGTACCCGATTTTTTGGAAATAGACATAAACGTTTTAATTTACATAAATATACAGACCCTTTCCTGAAAGGAATTTATTTTGTTAGTAACATTAATCTTTCCTAAAACAAGAATAATGATAATAATGCCAGGGTGAGTGCGTGCTGTATTCTAACTGGTGGGTGCATTGTCTAAACTTTAAGCCAATTTAGTCTGGTTTACCATTGACAGGGAGTTTGGGGCTCAAACCCCAACCAGGTGAATTAATGATGTTTTTCCTAAATGGTTTCATCTTTCTTCCCAAGAAAATGAAGGTGCATTTCCTAGTCCTTACAATATTAGAGTAATTAGTATGCATTTGTAGGCCTAATGTTTTAGTGATGCGTGAAGGTGAGAAAAAAATGGTCGTTAGACTTTTTCTGGAAGCAATCCAGAAGATAATTTTGTGATAGCTGCCATAATTATTTCAATACAAGTTTATCTTCTGAATTAAGTACGAAATCATACTAAACATAACAGACACTTTGCTTCCACTCAATTTAGCTCTCAACTTAACAGATAGGCACTATATTGGGATTCATTGTTTGGCGTTCAGAAGTTGATTACGATAATGGGGTCATGGGGCGACCCTGCTGGAAGTGCGAAAGAGATGGGGGAGGGAATAGTTTGAATGGCGTGGAACACCCGCTATAATCACGTCGAGAAGTGTGCGTTAGAAATGACGGCGTTAAAATGAGTTGACCACTAGCTTTGGTATGGGATGTTCTCAATAAACTAAGGCTTCAGATAGTTAAAATGTTAAGAACAAATTATTATTTTTTGGCATAGTATTACTTCATCATTATTAATTATTTATTTATACATTTAACTTTTTAAAATTCTTGTTTTAGCAATATATTATTAATTTTGCAAAGATAAATTTATAATGCATGTAGATCTTAGATCGATGTTGAATTTTGTCACGTATGAAAACATTCGATTACTATATGGATATCGATACTTGATTTATTTTTATGCGTATCGATACTTAATTTACTATTGATGATGTCGGTACTTAGGTTATTTTTGCGGAGATCGATTATTTCGAGGATATAACTTCTGATCTGATTGTGAGAGGGAAGAAAATTTATAATTAAGGGTTAATATTGATATTTTGCAGCCAATTTTGGTTCTGTTGTCTATAAATATAACAAAATAAGCTTCACTTGTAGTTTAAAATTCATTATTGAGAATATCTATTGACCTTATTATGATTGTGCAATTTAGTTAGGGTTTTGTGTATAGTGGGAATGTGTATAGAGGATTTAGAAAAGATGAGGGAAGTTTGAGAACTCACCTTTGTAAATAATGAAGATAGATTTTGTAATTGATATTTGTTTACGAGAGTCACATAACTTTACTAGTTTGTTCCGTGCGGAAATAAATTATTTAATTATTATTGTTATTTTCTGATGCAGCTGTTTTGAGTGTAAAACTGCATTTGATTTTGATATAATTTTTTTTATCAATTATTCTAAATATTAAAGAATACTATTTGTTTGTCAGCTCGATGATCATTATGATTTATTAATATCTCTATATAGTGTTCAAACTTATTCATATACTTATATATTTAATTATGTTATTTATGAATAAATACCAACAATGCAACTTCAAGTTTTCTTTAATATTAGGAATAAAGATAATAAATACCCTTAGGTCATATGTGTATTATCTTATATTTTTCTTTGTGGGTACACACACACACACACACACACACACACACACACACATATATATATATATATATATATATATATGTATATATATACATATAATTTTCTTTGAGGACGACAGTCAACATATCATTCCCGCAACCGGTGTGAGTTGCGTGCTCTGAGTTTCGAATGTTTATACTCAGACATTCAAAATAAGCACTCCAGCTACTCACTCCTATTGCCCTTTTTTCTGCACTTTTTTGAGGTTATTCATTTGGACCTCTCATTGTGCTTTAATTTTGCTAAGGATGGTTCAAAAGAAAGTATTATTCAAAATGGGGGTTATTTAACACAGGGATTATTCAACTCGGGGGATATTAAATATTGGATTTATCAACAGAGGGGTTTTAAATACAGAATTCATTAAAAACGGGAGCTATTTAACAAAAGAATTATTCAAGGATATTAAACACATAGTCTATTTACTAGTATGATATTTGAGTTAGATTTGTGTTAGGAAGTTTAGGATAAGTGCATTCGTATTGATATAGAGTGGGAAGAGAAAAGCATATATAAATAAATGATCGAACACAGTCATACAAACTTTTTAGTAAGCTGTTCTTAAATAGGTATTCCTCGGAAAACAAACATATAATTTTGTTAGTCATTAACTTTTTCATATATACATTTCATAAAAAATTGTTCAAGTCTTTTCTTTGAAAAAATAAAATTTTCAAAACTCAATTAATTAAGTTTGCAAAAAATATATATATTCTTATTTATCATGTAAAACAAGTACCCAAATAACCCCAAGAAATAAATCGTAAATACCATTTTCGTTAAATTTCATACGTCCTAAAATCTGTCATTAGTAACTCACCCTTAAATTAACATCTTTTTGAGCAATATACACATTATTATTTATCATGTAAAAAACTTAATTGATACCATTTTGGAACTAAATCATTTAAAAAGTATTAATTTTAACAAAAATAAATCATTAACAGGTCTTAAACTACTCTTTAATGATTTTTTAAAGAAAGACAAACATTAGCAACTATTTATCATGTAAAAAAATCAAAAATACAAATTTATAACCAAATCTTTAGTATTACTTTTAAAAATGTTGGATTTTCAAAGATTAGTCATTAGTAAATTAACCTTTGAAAAAATCTATAAAAAACAAGTACACAGTGTTAATCATAATGTAAGACACTACATTATACATTTTGAACCAATTAGTTTAAGCTATTTTTAAGAAATTTATAATTTTAAAAACTCAATCAACACTAAAATTTAAAATTAACCTTGAACAAATTTTCCATAAATTAAACATATTATACATATAAAGTTCTATTTTTTATGTTATACTCGCTCCAAAAATCTATTTAAAAAAACGTTGAAGCCATTTTTGAAAAATAAAGTACGAGTATTTACCAAAATTCCTCATCAGTAAAGTGCCCTTGATAATTTTAGGGCTTAAATCAAAATTTAAAAAAGTTCTAGTATATGGTCATATAACATATAAATATAAAGTTTGAAAAAAAGAGCATCTAACTTTTTCAACTTTATCCCCAAGAACAGACAGACTAACACGGGGACAGACAGAATTCTAAGACGAGTTTTTAGGGGGGTTTGAAAGCACATAAAATTCAAAGATTCGTCATAATCTCAAGTTTGACAATTCACAAGATTACAATTACTTTTCTTTATTTGAGAAAAAAAAATCATACAATATATCAAGCAAAAATTCAAACTTTGTTTTATCCCTTCCAGGTATCCCAGTTTATTGTTATCATGAGATTGCGAGATTGCGGGTCTCTTTCATAGCAACCTGACCTAAAAAAAAAAGAAGCTATCCGTATGAATGAACTTGCACGGTTTTTGACCTTGCCTTTAGTATTCAGAGGAGTAAAACCGCCTGGGGAGTTGAGTATTTCTGTCGGTGTAGAATGTAGAGAGATTTTCCGCCTCCCCACCTCTTCTCACATATTCCATTACCCGCGTAGAGGCATTACCGACTCATGGACGAGAGATTCTCGGTAGTAACCAATCTGTCGAACAATGCCCGGAGCTTGTATTACCCCGTGTAGAGCCCTCTTTCCATTCACTAGCTGGGATTAACAGAGGAAACATGCCAAAGATCGGATTGAAGAGGAGGAATTATGTCGTCGGCTCCATTTCCACGAGATTTTCTCCCCCAACCCTTCAGTATATACGCTACATACTTTCTTGTGGGCGAATTGATTAAGTCTTTACTTCTTTCCTTTTCTCCTCTCTCTGTCCTAATCTTATGAATGGCGAATGTAAAAGACTTCGGAGAAGTGAGTTCTATTCATGTGAACATATCCTTACTGTATGGGGCACACCCCCACCATTCCTCCCTTTCCTTTTATCCATATGATGTGTCATATAAGGACATGATGAGGAGCATATCTTTACTAAATATATACCCTATCCCCTCTCATATAATGTCAAATAAGGACATATTAGGAAGGCCACCTCGCGCTCAAAAGCGTTGCCGACATCCACAAATCACGCTTTATTTAAGAAGGGTTTTTATTATTTTAAATATGCTTAACGTTAAAATGGAGGGGAAGCTCATGAACATGTCTGTATATAATTAAAAACCATTAACTTTTACAATTTAAAAAAATCTAAATAATTTGGGAAATAATCCCATTTTAATTTTAAGCGTTTCACGAGGAATGTTGAGGTTCTGAAAAAAAAGAATTTTCTTAGAAACATCGAACCATACTTTCTCTAACAGTTGTCTTACTCGCAATTCCCATGCATTGTGAACATATTTCCCTTCAAGTATTATTATTATTATTTTTATTATTAATAACACCACGTCTTACTACCCGTTCGAGTTATATGCACTTACGCTAATGTGTAATGATGGTAGGATGATTGTGAGATGAAATGGAGGACCTATAGTTTAATGTGGAATCCGAACCACGGTGGAGGCCTGGCATACCCGCCCGCCCCCCCCTTCAAGTAGGTGGCGTCCTTAAATAACATATATTTACAGTATAAGGACCCCACTCCGTCTCATATGATGTTTAAGAAGAACACGCTAAGAACTAAGAAACATATTTATTTGAAAAAATTTGAAAATATTGAAAATTTACTTTATTTTACAAGTTTATCTTCCTTAGAATTGAGTAATTTAATGGACTCTTTCTAAAAACATTGATTATATCATCAAAAGACTTATAAACAAACTTACCCTAAGACACTTCTCATTATTCTACCAACCCAGCATTAGCACCTTTGTATATACTATTATCACATTAATTGGTTTAAAAAGTAGTAGTAGGAGGTCAGCTCCATGACGTTAGTCCGTAAGCGAGCTATACCGACCAAGCGGGCAACTTATACTGACGAAGATAGTACCAACATTTACGAATAGAGGGTCTCATGTGGTCAACGCATGAACTCTCCAACCGTTAAGCTCATATTTATACACCAGAGCCGCTACTTCTTTATTCAAGTAGCTCCTCATTTATCCAAACGAGGTTATTTTGATCCCGTTTCAGACCCACTACTTCACAGAAAAATATGGAAATGGTGGGGGTCAAACCTGGGTATTCCGAATCTATAGTCAAAGACCTTGACCACTATACCACAGAAGCAGTATTAATAAGTTTTAGCGAGGATTATTAAGACCGGCTCACCCGCATGATTTAAGTACAGAAGCATGCGTAAAATAAACAATTCTTAAATTACCAAATCAAGCAGCGATTTCCCTGTCTATATAACCAACAAAAAAGGAAATATATTTGTTTTGAAATAAATTTGAGGAAATTTGCTTTAGTTACTATATCTTATAGAATTATTTATAGTTCTAACGCTGGTTCAGTTTTTTATTCAATACATATATATTTCCCATTACCGGCTTGCTAGGCCGGTCGTATCTTCATATGCCTTATAACTTAAGACAAGAACAGGCACAACATCTAGTCCCCGGCCGGTTAATTTATCGATGTGAAAGGCTAACCCATATTTCACCAATGATAATTTTTTTTATCATGCTGGGAATCGAACCAAAGACCCTTAGCTCAATAGTTTAATGCTGCCGACTAATCTAAGGTCTCGGATCGATGAGCAAATATTTAAATTAGAAGAAAAAGTTATCAACTCTCAGTATATCAATGGCAAATATTTAATAACTGTTGAAACTACTCTATGTAGAAAATCAAACGCATCGCATCCACTGAAGCAATTTATTCTATTTAAAAAAATGCATATTTACGGCCTCTAATCGCTACCCCTTCCATCCCACCTTCACCATATAATTGGTCAGATGAACCTAAATGAGTCCAGCCCAGTCCCAAACTCGAATGAAAGTGGTTTACGCCGTAAAGACAATGTGGAAATGGCTTGGACCTGTTGCAGAGCGTAAAGTTCACTCCCCGAACCCCTCCTTCATCCACCATCGCAACGAACGGTGGCAAGGGGTTGTGTGAATTCTAGAAGGGTTGAAGTGATTCCCTCCCTCCACCAGCCCTCGCAATGCTACTGAATCCCTCCCCACCTCCCTTAGGGCGAAGGAGCATCCATTATAGTGTCTAATTTCCTCACCACGCTGTAAAACAATACAGCTTGTTCTAGCTAACAGATACAAGCCTTTACTTCATGCTTGGTGCAACACTGACTTATGTCCACAAAATAGGAATATAAAGTTAATCTAAGAGGTATGGATCGGGATGGGAGTGCAACACCATTGGCGCGATGAGATAATTAGAAAACCACTGTTATAAATCATATTTGCAAACCATATCCTATTGCGCCTGACCAAGATTTGAACCACGACCTACTAATTACCGACAATCCATTTCATTGAGAGCCTGACTCCGTAAACCTCATCACCAACTGTGCAGATATGAAGTTAGTTGCTGCTCGCATTATGGTACCAAAGGGTTGGAAATGCCTTTAGTATTTTTTTTTTCTTAACGATTAATACACTCGTTCCGAATTAAATGGAGGAGGAATTCATAATTTGAGTTTCACAAAGAGATACCAGTGATGGTCACTTGTGGCGAACACTGATGGGACAACAGCGTCCAACCATTCATTAACAGCCAACAGCGTAGCACTTAAAGAAAAAAATATCATCAAACGATGTGGAACTATTGATACTAGTGCTTATAAACAGAATAATGAGAATTATAATCAGACAAAAACTCTTACAAGCACATCCTCTGCTACGAGATCAGCTTTAGAAAGGCTTATTCTATACACCATTTAACAACCTGAGGTCCTCGGTGGTTTTGGGGCAAAGTTCTTGACTCAGGACCCAAAGTTCGCGGGTTCAAACCCAGCGAGGGTCAACGGATTTTTCTTGAGCGATAAAAATCCGTAACATGGCTTCTTTCAGAGGAGAAGTAGAGCTTTCTGTCCCATGTCGATGAGGGAATGTAAACGAACCCGGGAAGGTATGTGAAAACACTGGCCCTTTCATTCTCACGCATATAAATTCTCGTGTGCTGATATAATTAGCCTGTTCAGAAGGTGCACGTTAAATACCTCAGATAAATAAAACCAAATAAAAACAGCCTGAGGCATTCCAAATAACAAGATAACTTTCTTCATTGCCTATAAAATCTTCGATGTTCTATACTCATGGCTAGAACTATAAAAAGAGCAGTCTACTTGAGGTTGAACTAACAACCAACTACTTGCTATTATTTATCAGACCTACACACACACGCGCACACATACATACACACACAGTGTTCAGCCCCGGTGTCCCAGTGTGAAAAACTGCAATTCAATCTGGTGACGGTCACCGGATTCCCAGTGAGATAGGTCCCTAAATTTAAAGAACTGCACAGGTTGTCGGGTATTTAAAGGCGTTAAATCTCATCTTGACTGGTTCGTGAGTGGAATACGAGTCGGGTTCGCTGATGTATATTTTTACTAATCTTTTTCTCAATTTTCATCCCCGCAAATGGAAGTTCATACCCTATACATTCTACATTCCTTATTCTTACCCCATTAGTCTTAGTAGCATGTTTTACTAGCCGTTTGGGTTATACGCCTATGTACCAATTTACTCTAATACGTTATGTACGATGAAGGTTGAATTTAGAGGAGGCGTACTTACATTTGCGTGAAGAGAGAGTGGAAAACCATTTAGGAAAACCTCCCTTAGCACACCAGACTAGTATAGAACCTCAATCTCCCCATCATTGGCAGTATAGTTTATTGTGAGAGTAACACCTTAGACAAGTGGTTCTCAAACTGGAGTACGCGTATCCCCAGGGGTACGCGCATGCCATTCAGGGTGTACTCGAGTATTTCCCAAGGGAAAATTGGAATTTTACGACAGAACCAAACGTGGAGGGGAATTTTTGAGGTAATTCATGAACATTTTCTCCTTTGATTACTTGACATTTGTCATTTAGGGAAATTTTACCGTGTGGATACATTATAATTTTTGCCATTACCAAGCGGTACAATCTAAAAGTAAGTTTGAGAACCACTACCTTTGACCATGTGGTTACTGAAGTGGGTTCACCTTATTAGTGTAATAATACTATACTATGGATGAGGAATAATAAAAGGAGTATGGGAAAATACAGATTATCTTTAAGGAACACTATGTGGAAAATCAGGTCTATCCTTAATTTAATGGTATCAGCATTGTTTGGTGGATGTAAGTGCATAAGAATTTTGTATTACGTTTGTTTCAAACAAACTATATGTTCAGTTTGGGCGTTGAGTTTCCGAACACCCTGTATATTTGAGTTCAGAGCTGGGTGTGTACCTCTAGTCGATTAATATAGTTGTTTAATCACTGGTCGGGTGTGTAGGCCTAATTGTAGATGGCTAGTACGAGTGAAAAATCTACGTGCAACTGCATGTTTGCACCGGTTTTTGTTATTTTTGTGTGATTTTCAATTTTAGCTATGTTCACTTAGGAAGTGACTAATCTTTTTGTGTTTTACTTTGATTATACTCACAGAATTAATCGACTGCACATTTTTTTTACATGTAGGGCTTGAAAAACGCAATAGTATAAGAGAGCTTAATATATATATATATTGGCATCGGTTGGTGCACGGTTAAAGGCATTTACCTCACCTGTTCTATTTTACAGGTGAATGAAAACTTCTAGTTCATATATTCGTCAGGTGTTCTGAGGTTTATTTATTAATTGATTTTTAACTCTCCTTCACTCGAGTGAAGGTACATTTTTTTCTTAATTTTACTTTCCTAATAACCGCATCAGTGGTCGAATGGTCTAAGGCGTAACTCGCATGTTAGACTGGCCTGCTAATGATGGAAAGATGGATGTTCTAATCCTGGTCGGGTGTACTAAGGTTTTTTATTTTATTAAATGTTTTACCACTCTCCTTCCACGCAAATGCAGGTATATTACCTCTAAAATGCTTCCTTCATTATCCCTAACCCATTGAAGTAATTATCATATTTGCGTGTAACCTAACAGGTAGTAAGACGCGGTGGTATACAAACAAACCTTCCCTAATCCCTACTCCATTAATGTAAATACGCAGTTAGCCCGAAGAAGAAACAAGACGTAGTGAACCAAACCATATATTTAAAAATTATAGATTAAAAAATATATAAATGTATCACAATTAAGATCAATGTACCTTAAAAACTGTTTTTCCTTCTTTGATAAAATAACATTGTTGTGTACCCACATCAATAGTCTAAAGAAGGGGTTCATGGACTATGGTCCACACAAGTACACCTAACTGAGATTAGAACATCGGTCTAATTTAGTTTAGTCTATTGCGAGCTTGATATCTTAGACCAGGTGTCAGCAAACATGTTGGCTCCTGATTGACTTATTAACCTATAAAAGGTTCCGAGAACACACTTCGTTTCTCCACTCTACTGTTGGTTTTTTCTCCCGTAAATTTTATATTTATTCCTTGAATACAATATCTGTTCAAATACCTATGTTCTCACCTTTATAGAAGAAAATAAATACTAAATAAAAAGTACATTTTCATATTTAAATATCTAAATGTCTTGTAATTTCCTTTATTTGAAGTATTTAACGTGTACTTTCTGAACCGACCACTACTTATTAAACAACTTAAATTTGGAACATACACAACATCCAGCCCCCAGCCATTTATTCATCACTGCGAAAGATGAAATCCACATCTTCCCAATGATTCATTTTTCAGCCATGTCAGAAATCTATCCCGGGACCTTAAACTCAGTAGACAGACACGCTACCGACTGAGCTAAGGTGATTGACTAAATATCTTATAACATTACCAATTATGACTGATCAAGGCCATTTTGTTCACACCTAGATATTATTTGAAATTGATTGATATATTAGCAAGTTTAGAAGACTAAACATCCAATTTTAATGGCGATGTAGTTTTCTCACACGACCAACTGAAAATTACCGTGAGATTGACCAACCGATCGAGACCAACAAGTTGTTTACACCTGTCTTAGACAATGTGACTAGGGATGTGAGAAAGTATTGATACTTTACTAATATCGATATTTTTCTTTCGATACTACTATTTTTACTCGATACTTTTACTAATATTAGTACTCACACTCCTATCTCGGATCGGTTTAAAAAAAAATAACTTTTTTGTTATATTCACTCATGATGAGTTTAAATGTTTACTATGGTTAGAGAAGGGTACAAAATAGATTGAATAAATATATCACTAATTATATTTAGCTATTAAATGAATTTCCATCAGCTACATTTTCATAGACATTTTGAAAGTTCGTATGGTAAAACCTTTTATAATATTCATCATACAATACTATAATCGTACCTTCCACATATACGCGATAGGCCTAAATGTACTATAATATGGTTAAATCATTATACTTATCAGTGTTTAAATAAATATTAATATACAATTATTATCAAGCAAAAGTTGAAATTATTACTTCATAAAAAACGTTTTTTCCAGATTAAAATTTCGATATCGATACTTACTGTTATCAAACTTTTCTTACGATACTATTACATTATCGATATTTTTCTTCCGACACTTTAAATGAGTACAGTATCGAGACTTTTCTTTCGATACCACATCTCTAAATCTGACCATTGGAGGAGGTTGTAAATTAAAACTAAATAATTTGCTTTTATCAATTCATAAATATAAGAAGTTAATTTGATTTATATTTTTTGAATTATGAATAGGTTTGATAAATTACATGTTTTACTGCCTTTTTTTTAAAAAAACATTTATTTAAACATCTTATGCCAACTTTTTACTCACGGTGGTAAAATAGCTTAGAGAAACGGCCGTCAATTACGTTTTATTTCGATTGTGTGTGTCTTGTCTTTAATTCGTTATGATCAATGAGTGAAGACACATTTAAGTTATCTTTTGTAAATGGCCATCCAAGCATGCCATCAAATGTGTCTAATCGTGGTGGGTCTCAGAATGTAGGCGTCTGTCACGCTATTTAGTGATCACGTGACCAATCCTTCCCCAGGGGGTAGGGCGCCAGCTGGTCGCGATACTGCATCACGGTGTAGAGACTGTGAAAGGTTGGGCCAAGTTGCAAGAGAACAATAATCCCCTTAAGGACAAGGCAATAAATGGATACACTACTGCTATGGGGTGTAAAGAGTGTAGTGGGCAGAATCCTCGATAAAGAGGAAACGATGTGTATTAATACACCAGTAACAACACTCGAGTCTTACTAACAAGCTGACCACTAAAAAAAATTATGTATACCTAGATATTGAGTTAAAAAGACGGGGAATTATCAAGTAGCAGCACCCATGTCTCAGTAATGAACAATCCACCACAACAGTCTGTATACCTTGATTTTGAGGTAAAGAGACTGAATGAGCAAGTAACAACATTCATGTCTCAGTAATGAATAACTCACCACAACAGTCTGTATACCTTGATAATTAGGTAACGAAGCGGTGAATCAGCTAGTAATGCCACCCATTGTTACCCTGCAGTGTACTCACCCCTTCACTATCCGCCATATTGATCATATCCACCTGGCCCACGCACTTTTCCATCTCGCTTTGTCTCTATCCTCATCATGCATTTCCTCTTGAGCAGCTCTTGTGGGAATGTGTGGCACAAAATGTCGAGGATAATTATAGTAACACGGTAATACTAAAGAATCTTGAATACCAACTTTTAGTTACACTAATGGATCAGGGACGGGAAAGGTAGTTCTTGGAGTAAATACATACATAAATAAATGCATACATACATACATACATACATACACAAATAAATACATATATACATACACACATACACACATACACACATAAATACATACATACATACATACACACATAAATACATACATACATATATAATACATACATACAGACATACACACATACACATACATACATACATACATACATACACACATACACACATAAATACATACATACATACATACACACATAAATACATACATACATATATAATACATACATACAGATATACATACATACATACACACATACACACATACACACATAAATACATACATACATACATACACACATAAATACATACATACATACACACATACACACATAAATACATACACACATACACACATAAATACATACATACATACATACACACATAAATACATACATACATATATAATACATACATACAGACATACACACATACACATACATACATACATACATACATACACACATACACACATAAATACATACATACATACACACATACACCCATAAATACATACATACATACATACATACATACATACACACATACACACATAAATACATACATACACACATAAATACATACATACACACATACACACATAAATACATACATACATACAAACACACATACACACATACACACATACACACATACATTCATACATACACACATACACACATAAATACATACATACATATATAATACATACATACAGACATACACACATACACATACATACATACATACATACATACATACATACATACATACATACATACACACATACACACATAAATACATACATACATACACACACACATACACACATACACACATAAATACATACATACATACATACACACATACACACATAAATACATACATACACACATAAATACATACATACATACACACATACACACATAAATGCATACATACATACATACATACACACATAAATACATATATACATACACACATAAATACATACATACATATATAATACATACATACAGACATACACACATACTACATACATACATACATACATACATACATACATACATACATACATACATACATACATAAATACATACATACATACATACATACATAATCACGCCATTCCCTTAGTCAAGAAACTGTTCATCTAATTCAAAAAACAACAAATTTGTATCTATTCCATCCGTACTAACTTTCCTCACACTTCCCTATCCGTGCATACTCCCTTCGCTTCAACAACATCCATACACCGAGTCAAACATGTTCTTTTATTCTTAAAAATATTAATATTTCTCTTTTTTCACACATTCATCTACAACATTTAGCCACGTCTTATATGGCCTACCCCTTCCTTTAGATCCACACATTCTACCTTCATCTATTTGCTTCGTCACTGGAGCCACACTCATTAGCATGTTGAGAGGATGAGGATGAGAACGTAAATTATATAGTTATCTATGTATTGCGGCCTCATTTCTGTAATCTAGTATCGCGTTTTACTACCGGGTCAGGTTATACTCATATGTACTAACTACGCTAATGTGTTTGGGATGTGGAAAGTTGAATTTAGAGCAAGTGTGCCTGGATTTGCTTGGAGCGAGAGTAGAAAATAATTGAGGAAAAACCACTCTCAGAACACCTGACCGTGATTCGAACTCCAATCTCCATATTATCAGCAATCTAATATATTGCGATAGTGACGTCTTAGGCCATGCGGCCATTGAAACGGGTGGCTTCACTATTGAAATTTTTTTAACTTTGATATGATAATCCTCGAATCAATTGCTCTTTATTTTTTAAGAAACAGAATTAAAACTATGTTTGCAGAACTCAAAAAATTGCTGTCAACATAATTTGTCGTTTTCTCGCGGTTTCACTTATTTACTTGGTCTAAAATTTTTGGACCATCTTCGTTGTATAATCTTTTATTTTAAAATATCTATGAAAATCGGTTGGGTAGAACTTAAGGTAGTAGAGGTCAGTGTTCAAGCAGTTTTTATATCCATACTTTTTTGGTTATAATAAACCAAATATTGATTCAGTACAAATATAGAACTTACTTTTCTTCACATGGCGGCCCCAACAATTCTTGAATATCTGTAAAGGATGTCCTGGAATTTAATTACAGTTTTTTTCTCTTCATTTAAAAAGTTTGTCATCTAAATTCTGCTATGCTCATGATAGATATTCAACAACTGTTGATATCATGTGGAAAAAAACTTTATGCTAGAACTGGAGCATTATTTTATTTATTTTGGCCAAAAAATGTTTCTCTATAAAAACTGCAAAAAAAAAACCTTGCCTTTTCTCGCGTTACCTGCATCGCCATCTTAAGAAAGCAACTTAGAAAGAAATCGTTTCATGTTTTAAGTTTTTAAATAGTACCAATCATATTAGTGCTTTATTTAGAACTTATGTTCTCAGACTCATCTACTTTTGTAACAAATTTATTTGGAACAATAACCTCGGATTCTATTGAGCTACAATATATTAAACCCAAATTCGTAATGGGGGTCACGTAATATAAGGGGTCAGGTTCACATTGGACTGTATTGCTGGTAACAGGCTGGTCATGATTGCTGGGTGCACCTAGATAAAGTACGGTATCATCGTTGAGTTACAACTTTCTCTTGAATGTAATGCGTGTGCCTATTAAACTACCCATCTGATTCCTCACCCTTACATTAATTTGTTAATGCCCTGGTATTAAATGAACAAATTAAAAAAACCATTCTCTAAGCCGTATATACGATTTCTAATCACCCCTAATGGTGGTCACACGCACTAAACGTCAAGTTCTTCTAGTCTGGTTTGCTGAGTATCTGATGGTTTCTCTTCCCTCCACATGAATTTGGGGACATTTACTTTGAATTATACGTTACTCAACTGCACCCCACTGTTGTAATTAAAAACGTATAACCAGAATTATAATTCGTGGTGTCGTAAAGACAAAGCTTACAAACGCGAGCCACCATTTAGGAACCGTTGCCATCGGCTATCAACTTTAACTACACAATTTATTAACGTTCCATTAATGGGATCTGCGTTAGAATAATAATAATAAAAAAAGTTTCTGGAAACAGTCGTTAATTCTGATCAACTTGTACCAACCCAACCTCACAAGCTAATATGTGTACTACACTTGTCAATAGCAATAATGATTAGGTGTGTATTCAGTTGGTGAAGGAAATGTTACTGAGTAAACGAGGGAGTCCATTACATAAATGACAGAACGACCTGGCCAGGTAAGTGGGTCGGTAATGTCAACTTAAATCAATAGGCAGGTATCAGGTTATTATTTTGTTTCAATTCTATAGGATACAGACAGTAATGCGATCCTTGTTGGTAACTTCTCAAGAGTATAATATATTTTACGCACACAGCGATGAAATGTTTATTAATAAATTTACGGTATTTTAATCTATAGACATGCAGTAATATTGTGTTTATTGGTTATTTCACAACATTTACCAAACTTAAATTTAGTGACAATTACATACAATCTTCTGTAATAGTTTGTAGCCATGTTTTCCAGTTAAAATATTTAACGCTCTTTTAACTCAACTCAAGAGTTCCCAATTCAATTTATGAAATATAAAAACATATATTTCATTGCAATTTAGTAACCTACTTTCCAAAATTTGGTAGATTAACGGTCAAAGGGACGTATGTTGGGTTTGATATAAAATTAATTTTGGGATGGAACGCTTAAAGTAATCACACTGGGATTACACTTTAAGTGGCCGAATAGTCTGAGGCGTCACTCTTGCAATAGACTAGACTGTAGTTGATGAGGATATCGGGGTTCTAATCCCGGTCGGGTGTAATGAGAGTGGTTCTTCCTAAATATTTTTCTAGTTTCCTTCCATGCAAGTGCAGATACACTTCCTCTAAATACAGCCTTACTTATCACTAACTCATTAGTGTAATTAGTATTTAGGCGTAGAACCCGAACGGGTGGTAAAACGCGGTATTAAAAGAAACTAGACATTAGTATTAAATACGAATAATCAAATTTGGCTATCACTTACGGGGATCTTCCTTTTAATGACTTTCAAATTACTCGTATCTTACCTATTATTTTAATTTAAAGGTGCAAGGCATTGTACTTCTCTTGGATTAAGATGGTAAATGTTAACAAAATGCACCAACATTGATATGAAAATATAGGCTAAACCAATTATTTAAAATAATACCTTTATGACAGTCATTAGGTTTTGAGAACTGGCCTCCCATCACGAATCTTAATTTCAACAGGGACACAAACTAAGGCCTCTCTTATCTGTGGCTGACAAACTTCTAGAAATAATATTTTTCACAACTGAGGGGGAAAAACTCAGCGAATCTAAGAGAAAGGAACATATGAACACCCAGATTAGTGGGCACATGGGCTAAAGCATCAACCTCTTAGCTTTCAGGTGATGAAGAGGTAAAGGTTATGATCCCTGCCGGATGTACTGAGAAATGTTTTCCCTACATTGTTTCTCTCTGTACCTTAACAAAAATAAGGTTATATTTCCCAAAAAAATTCTATCTTCCCATCCCCACCCAATTAACGTAGTCGAAATACGAGTAGCCCGGGTGGGTAATAATACAAAATGTGGGGGAAAACATAAAAAAAAAATTGGACGAATCAGACCAAACAAAATCATAATCTTTAGAGCTTTCGAGAATAGTTACATATTTGTCTGTATTCGTTTGACAACTTTTCTTACTTAGCTTGTTTGCTACCCGCACTGGTGGCACGAGGAACAAGGCGTCGGTCTCGTCTGATAAAGTTTGGCGGTGGTGGGGAGGTTCAAGTATTTCCTAAATTTGGGTACATTTCCTCTAAATTTTTATTATACTACACTTACTTCACTTGTTTAAATATGCGGATAGGCCGGATGAATACGATGGTGAATATGGAAAGAGCTACCATGTTTCATCCTTGTGTACTACTCTTCCTTTCTCGTTAACTATCAGTTGTTTCTCAGTTACTTTTGACAGCAACAAATATTTAGCTTTGATTAGGTCTACTAATTTAATTATTTATTTACAAAACATATTTTTTGTGAATTGTATAATCATTTCACCGCTACATTCCACAAACATAGTAGCTAAACTTTATTTCTAATACTTGCCAAAATTATACACATAACGCTTCCTTATTTATAATAGTTTCCAAAAACATATATATATATTTTCCTTAACCATCCTACTTTCCACAAACAGATATATCTACCTTAATTCTCCTTCTTGCCACAAACATACACATCTCCCTTAACTCTACTACTGGCCACAAACATACACATATCCTTTAATTCCCCTACTTGTCACAAACATACACATCTCCCTTAACTCTACTACTGGCCACAAACATACACATATCCTTTAATTCCCCTACTTGTCACAAACATACACATCTCCCTTAACTCTACTACTGGCCACAAATATACACATATCCTTTAATTCTCCTACTTGTCACAAACATACGTATCACCCTTAATTCTACTAACACATTTAATATTGTTTTATTATCATTATTATTTGGTGTTTTGTCTCCTCCTCCTCCTTGAGCTCCCAGAATTTTCTTCTTTCCTTCAAGTCATCTAATATTTATATCCTCCTTCTTCCTAAGCTCCTCTTTCTCTCAACCTTCTCATTTATGACGTCGTGCAAAAGACAGTTCATCCTAAGCATGAGTCCGATCCAGTTTTTTTTTGCACCGAAGAATCACATCAAAAATGGTTCTCTTTTCATCCATTCTTCTTCAGACTTCTTCATTTGTCACCATCTGTGTCCACCTAATCTTTTCCAGTTTCCCTTTGTTCTACTATTTGCCACAATTATAAGCATAACCTCGTAATAAGAACACACTATGACTTGTACCCTAACTCACTACATAAGGGGTTGTTGCCAGTGTCGTCGCCAGTATCGTGCCAGGATAACCAGAACTTGTCTAAACTGTATTTGTGACTGGTTATCACCATTCAGTGTAACACTCGTTGACCTAGTACCAATACTACCATATAAGGTATGTTGAACAGGAACTATGTGTGAGTTGTAAAATGGGGACCGAGTGGGGGGAAACATATTACAGGTACAGTTTTAACCAGCTTTGCTTAACCTGTAAAACACTACACTATAGTGGTTGTTACCAAGGCAAGCACAACTGTATCATACTAAATTATTTCCTCCCAATCACTTTATTTTAGTGCCCCATCTTTCTCCCTGTTCATATTGTACGCATTTTTACTATCTACGCTAATGAGTTATGGAACGAAGAAGTTTGAATTTAGAGGAAGTATATCCGCATTTGCGTAGAGGGAGAGTGGAAACCCATATATATAAAACCGCCTTCAATACTCCAGACCTATATTCAAACCCTAATCTCCCTTTCATTGGCAGTCTAGTATATTGCGAGTGTGACACCTTAAACCAAGAAGGGCACGAATACCAGGGGGTGGCACTTGAATATGATTTGGGTGACACGACGACATGAAAAAAAACCTTTTTGCCAACAATGTATCATTTTTTGAAGACAATAATATTTCTAACACACTTAAGGTGTTACTTTGTTTGTATTCAAGTTATTTAAATTCATATTGTATAAAATAATCACTTTCACAATTTTATAAATTTTCCTTATATTTAGACGTTATTATAATATTTTTAATTGGATTTGAGTCGCTCATTACATTTAATAATAGGCCTAGTCAATTTATTTGGATATTTAAATACTTGTAAAAAAATCTAAATGAGAGGCAGCACACTAAATTAGTTCAAAATCCCCATAATCTTTAAGTGGTACTGGTCGGAAAAGTTCCTGCCTTAGACCAAGTGGCCACCGAAGCAAGTCAATAAGTAATATTTCCACTTTATATCCAATAAATGTACTGTACATCTAATCACGACAATATTGTGTTTTGTTGGTAGAATGGAGGAAGGGCGAGGGTGCGGTGACTACAGTATGGTAGTACAATCCTAACAATATATTATTTTTTTTAGCGGACCTTACACGATCAATAATATTGACAATATCAGTATTGACAATACAGCCGTCAATCCTCGTGCCAACCAGTGTCAAACGTGCCCTATTTACACGATCAATAATATTGGCAATATCAGTATTGACATTACATCCGTCAATCCTCGTGTCAACCAGTCTTAAACTTGCCCTATTTACACGATCAATAATATTGACAACATCAGTATTGACAATACAGCCGTCAATCCTCGTGTCAACCAGTCTTAAACTTGCCCTATTTACACGATCAATAATATTGGCAATATCAGTATTGACATTATATCCGTCAACCAGTCTTAAACTTGCCCTATCTACACGATCAATAATATTGACAATATCAGTATTGACAATACAGCCGTCAATCCTCGTGCCAACCAATCTCAAACTTGCCCTAATTACACGATCAATAATATTGACAATATCAGTATTGACAATACAGCCGTCAATCCTCGTGCCAACCAGTGTCAAACGTGCCCTATTTTTGCCCTATTTACACGATCAATAATATTGACAACATCAGTATTGACAATACAGCCGTCAATCCTCGTGCCAACCAATCTCAAACTTGCCCTATTTACACGATCAATAATATTGACAACATCAGTATTGACAATACAGCCGTCAATCCTCGTGCCAACCAGTGTCAAACTTGCCCTATTTACACGATCAATATTATTGACAATACTTTTTTCAATACATTTTCACAGTACCTCTCGTTTTGCGTACGAGCAGGGTGAATCTGTGTGGTTTTATTCGGTTATTTCTGGGTTTTGTCCTTCCAAAACATGGATAATCGCACAATAGGTTGCATAGATATTATTTTGGCGCTTGGAACTACTCGTCGAGTGAAACGCAAAACGCTGGATGAAGGAATGGTTGAAGAAAAGAGAAGAATATTCTCATCTAGTTTTGTTGAAGGAAATTATCCTCGGCGATGTTAGCACCGCGTCTTACTATCCGTTCGGGCTATACGCTTATATATAAGGGGAGGCTGAAACAATTAGACAATTAGTGTATTGAAAATTAACACTTTGGTCGAAAAATAAATATTCACTAACTAAATAAAAGGAAAATACATAATACACTTTTTTCCCTTTTTGTCACTCAGGTGAGCTCCACCGGAAGTAAGGCAATTCGTAGCACGTTGTCTATCCCTTTCCTCAGCATAGATCGTCTAACTGGTTCTGTCCCACCCTGTATTAATTACGCTAGTGATTTTATGGATTAGGAAGATTATACTTATCGGAAGTTTAACCACATTTGCGTGGAGGGAAAGTCGAAACCAATTTCGGGAAAACCACCCTCAGTACACCAGACTAAGACTAGAACCTCGAACTCTCCGTTATCAGCAGTATAAACTGCTGCGAGAGTAGCGCCTTAGATCATGCGGCCACCGAAACGGGTCCTGTCAATCCTTGCTTGCCTTATAATCAACCCACGACCCACTGATGAACACACATAGATTATGTTAAGTACTTAATAAAACGACAATTAAAACACAATTACAAGCAGCGTGGCATGAACTGATTAAGATTAACATTTGATTGCTCAATTAATAAAGGGTACACTCCCTCAAGTGAGGTTTGTTTATTTTTAGATCATATTTCCACTTTTATATCGAGCCGTTTTGTTCGTGCATTTAAGTGATAGCCCCATTTACTGAGCAAGAGTACAAACAGCCCACACTATTACGTTGTAATCGCCCGTTTACGCCATATTGCACTTTATTGGAGGAATAATAACTATCCCTCAACTACTGGTATCGTTTTGTTAACGATGAAGATATGGGACATTGATCGCCGACTGTTCACGCTCGGAACAGTCATATTAATACCTGCACAAGCGCTTTACGTCCCAGGCCTAATTGCGCTGCTATTTGTTCACTCGGAAATAAAAGCACACAATTATTATATGGGACGTAAAAGCATGTGTTTAGCTAGATAATCGTTTCATAAAAGCGGTACTTTTTTTTGTTTGTTCAATCAACTTATTTAAATACTTTATTCAGAATAATATTTCTATGACACTAGCAAAAGTGGAACAAACTATAAAAAGTCATGTATTATTGAAAGGTATAGGCCTACTTGGTAATAGTATTTTTTATTTTATAGTTTACAACTCTACAAATAAAGTAATTTAAAGAATATGTAGCAAATTAGGTATTGAGTTTATATGTTTAAAATATATTTTGGAGGGCTTATAAATGCATCTTACTTCCATCCGGGCAATCCATATTTAGTTAAAACAATTAGCTAGTGATGAGAACGATAGAATTTATAGAAAATGTATTCGCATTTGTGTGGAAGGAGGGGGGATACAATCTAGAATAAAACACTCTCAGTATGCCCAACCGAAATTCGAGCCCTGACCTCGGCATCACCACCCAAAGAGTAGACAATCCTGGTGTCTAGTTTACGTTCGCAATTATCTGGCTATTTTATGTTAGTAGGTCTACTTTGGATAACTTTTCGCTAAGTAGTGAGAATAAAAAGCTTTCTATTTATTTATCTAAGAGTGAAATATAATACCCTGATTATTAAAGTCTTGATTTAAGGCTATGGCCAAGGAGAGTAATTTAAAGTAAGTGTACCCGCATCAGAGTGGAGAGATGATGTGAAAAATGCAGGTGAAAAAACTCCCTCCAGTACCTCCAGCCAAAATTTTAACCACGATTCACAGTCAACGATGACCTAGTACAAATAAAATACAACACCCTAGACCGCAGGCTCAATGATATAGGCACGTGGAAATACAAATAGTGCGTTCCCAAGTATATAATGCAATGTTATATCCCTTTATCAAATCACCATACATAGTAACCGTCGTGATAAAGTAAAATACTACACCGGTGGGTACGAGGACTAAGATCTAAATCTCACCTAATCTAGTTTTCTGCGGACTGGAGGTCATGGTACCATTCCTGTTCTTGAAGTGTTTTTTCCTGAATATATTAACACTCTTCCTCTACGCGAGTGCGAACACATTTTTTCTAAATACTACCTTCCTTATACATACCCCGTTAGTTTACACACGCATATTGCCCAGATGCCATGTTCATAAAAATTATAACAAAAAGTGAATTTTTTTAAATAATTTGTTGAGTGTAAAAAAGAGTCTGAAGTGGTTAACCGATTGTGCAAAACTGTAAGACAAAAAACCACTGTAAACTGTTTTCTTAGTTCATATAATACGCCCGTATTATCGAACAGTTTATGATTCTTCAATACAATCTCAATCCTTCCACTTGAACAACAAAGGTATCCAACCAAGATGTCCCCTTCTAAAACTTCAAGTGTTCATTTAATTTTTCCGCCACATTTAATAACCGTATCAATGTAACTTTTCTATTTACTCTGCTAAAGAAATCCCAATATAGTCAGGATAATATAGAATAGGAGAGTGGGGGGTAAATAGGCCCATTCTTGTTGCAGTGAACTGGTGCATTGCTGGACCTTTTCTTTTGTCGGTGTTGCCATTGTGTAAGGAACAAACAGTAGAGGATTATTGTCATAACAAGTTATTTAGCTTCATGTATACGGGGCAATTCTGAATAATGTACCTGTATTTAAAGTTTGGCATGGGGGTACCAAATGGTACAACCTCTTCAAACAAAGTTATAGGATACTATATTTAAGGGGCTGCGTTGAGAAACGTTACAGACGTTCAGAAATCCCTCAATTTGTAATCACTATTCTGTTGTTTTAAAATGTGTTTCACACTTGAATGGGATAGAAAGTTGTGTCAACATGCCTCTATCACATTCTTCTCATCTTTACCTTTTAGATCAAGCCATTAATAAAAATGGTGTTTAGTGAAACTTATGCCTACTTTTGAAAAACAAACAATCTTCTCTCCCTTCACCTGACGCAGTTTTGTTAAGGTGCGATGTAACGTGACGTGAGAAAAGGCCAGTGTTTTAGCAGTTTTTATGGCAACACTTGTCTTTGCCAAAATAAGTTAAATATTGCTCCCGTACTAACATAGAGTTTAATTTTATTCACATGGTGGTGACAACAGTTCTTAAATATCTGTTATGAGCATAGCAACAGATTATAAACTTTTTAAATGAAGGAAAAGATATCAATAAATTCTAGAACACCCTTGACGTATATTCAAGAAACTTACCATGTGAATCAAATTAAGTTCTATGTTCGTACTGAAGCAATATTTGAATTATTTTGAACACTTTTTTTTCCATAATAAGTGCAAAAACACTTGGTTTTCCTCGCGTCCCTTTCCATCCTACCTCAATACACACTAAGTATTTTCTAGTGATTACCTTGGTACTCATTAATAAAAGTGTATCAACAAGTAGAATAAAGCCCACCTTTGAGCACTCATACAAAGAGATAGCAAGCCTCATATAGTCAAGTTCATCATGTCGGAAGGGGGGGGGGAAGGGGGGAAGATGGGGGTAGTTTGTAAATAGTTTCTCTCAATATTGTTCTAATGTGATTTTGCATTTTAATTAGTTTTCCTGTCTCCTCCTAAAAATGCGTATACACCTCTAATAAATAACACTTTCTTCGTCTCTACACTATTAGAATAAATACATGAATAACCAGAATGGCAAGTAGTGCCCACATCGGTGGGCACGGGGGCTAAATATTATTCTCATCTATTCTGTTTTTCTGGTGATAGAAAATTGTTGGGTGTACAAGGGTGTTTATTCCTAAAGGTTTTCTTACTCTTGCTTCATGCAATTGTGGGTACACTCCTTTTGAATTATATCTTTTTCATCATTAATGTAAAAAGGCAGATATACCAAACGAATGTTAAGAGGTTGTGCATTTTCTTAAATGAATTAAAAAGCAAGCCCGGCCAGTTTTTATATTGTTATGATATCAGAGAGCGTAAAAAATAAATTATTCAAATATAATGACGATAGTTGAGGTCTTGAAACTTCTCCAACATCCACAAGTCCTTGAAAGTGGCCGCGAATAAAGAACACTTCTTCCTTCTCCGTAATTACCCGTACCAACCCTCATACAATCTGATACAATATGGGTGAGTTAAAGGAGGGGAAGGGGGATAGGGTTGCAAGTTTTAAAATATCTTTTGGTAGAAGATACCTTCATTATATAGCATGGCACCACATATGTTTGTATCACCGCATCCTACTAACTGTCCATATACACGCATACATATCATCGAACATTATACTAGAGATGGGCGATATATCACTGACTGTGATTTTTTTTCACCGATACCATTTGATCACTGATACTCCCAGTTACTCGATCCCAAAAGTATCGGTGATTGAGATATCAGTGATCGGAGATACTCGCATACTCGCAATACTCGCATATTCGAAATACTCGAAATACTCGAAATACTCGAAATACTCACAATACTCGCAATACTCGAGCTACGGAGCTAGTATTGCTTCTTTTTCTAGACACTCGAATAAATACTCGCTTCACGGCCTTTGTTATTCTTTTATTTTTTATTTTCTACCAACTAATTGAGAATCGACCTTATTGACTGGCATGTTTTACGTGTTATTTCTATTTAAAACACTTGATCTCTTAGAGCTCATTTATCAAAAACAGTATAAGATTGCTACGTAAAAATGACTTTAATAGTTTAAATGTTTCCTTCACATGCATTTTCAATACAAAACATTTGTTGTTAAGAGCAAAATTCAAAAGCAAGCTTAGCTTACTAAGCAAATCACATTTCGGATTCTTTTTAAAAGTAGGCTACGAAAAAAAATCATTTCTTTTTTTCGGTGATCCTATCCCCAAAATCGTAAATAATGAATTAAAATAAGTAACAAAATAGAAAAAATAGAAATAAACCTTATTATATTATTTACAATGCGTTGATGATCCTCATCATCCTATAGTCTAATCTAAAGTGTGTTTATATAATAATTGATTAAATATTTTCTAGCATCTTATAGGTTTATTTGCTTCTAATAGATGTATAGCTCATCTACTATTATATGTACGGTATTTAAAATAAAATAACACTACAATAATATAATATATGACCTGCTTTCCAAACGTTTTCTAAACAAATCACCATTATGTTATGTTCATTTTTAATCTCACATAAATTTTAATTGTAGTGAAATAGATCACTAAATAAATTACACAATTACAAGAGTTTCTCATAGTACGTAAAATAAGTTAATATTGGTATTCAAGTTTAACATAATGTTTGTTGGACCACTAATTTTGCCCAAATTACATAACATTTCACTATAAAATACTAAATAACATATTTTATTTCTCTATTTTTCAATTGTATTAAACTTCTTAAAACGCATACTTTTGTATTGACTGTACATTAGTCAGGCAACACGAAACCCGGAGATTAGGTAGCTGTATGTCAATAATGTCAATGTCAGTGCCGAGTGCGGAGTGCTGACAGAAAGAGCTTATATTAAGTCCTTAAGTATCGAATTCCATTGCAAGCCACCAAACTTCCAAGTAATTAGTTCTCCTTTCAAGTTCCAACCGACAACCGAATGTCATGGGATTATTCGAGTAAATAGTAAATACCCAGTACTCAGAAATACTCCATACTCCTACTCGATACTCGATACTCGATTGTACGCGCCTACTCGGACAGCAGCTAAATACTAACAGTGAAAAATCACTGGTATAAATCACCGATATTTTAAAATCACAGTCACTGTATTCACTGATATCGTAACATCACTGTTTTTCCCATCTTTAATAGCTTCTAAACTATTGATTTTATAAAAATATATTTAAAACAAAAGAGTTTTATATTTAATAGTACTAACTATTTACTACGATAAATTATATCATATAACAAATAGTTGTGAAGGTATTATCAAAATCGGAAATTTCTACATAAATATTAGAGATGAGAAAAACAGTGCACTTAAATAGGGGAGAAGAATGGGCTTCTATTTTTTTTTAAACGAAGTTATATAAGGTGGGGATATCAGGAACTCTAGAAAAGGTCAGTGTTTTTGCAACTTGCAAAGAAGTAAATAAATAAAATCTTCCCATTTAAAACCTGATTAAAAACTTTCGAGTCCTTAATGCTTAAAGTCGGTGATTAATAAAATTTTGATATTGAATAGTGATAATATCCCTCTCTTTAATTCTCTTTGACTTCTAAGAAAAAGCCAGCTTTGGGCTGGTCCCTCTAAGGCAAAACACCTTAGGTGCAATGTCAGTAACAGACATTTGGCCTCGTTTAGGCTGAGAACCTTGAGATAATCTTATTCGAATCCAGTCCATCCCTATCTCCCCAGGTGCCCATGAGTCCTCTCTTTCAGTGACGTAGCCAGTAATTAAATGTTAAGGGAAAGTGGGACCTTTGGAAACAAGTGTATTCAGACCTGAACTGGTGGTCACGTGGACAAAACGTCAGCTTCATCTTGTCTGGTTTGCCAGTAATGGGGATGTTGGGGTTTGAGCCCCATTTGGTTCTACCAAGGGCTTTTCTCCTTAAAATGCCTCCCCATTCTCCCCCCACTAAAATATGTGTACATTTAATCTTAATTATACCTTCCTGGCTCGTCCCTATCTCATCAATGTGAATATGTGGATAGCTTGGATGGGTAGTAAAGCACTAAGCACGAAAAAAAATACGTACTGGCTTAGCCAAATCAAATTTGTTTTATTTTTATTAAAATGTATCTACCGAAGCGTTAAACACCTTAGCTAAATCAGTCGCATGTCTGTCTACTGAGATAAGAGTCCAGGGTACGATTCCTGGCATGGCCGAAAAATGTATCGTTGGTGAAATGTTGGTTTCCCCTTTAACTGGGATAAATTAACGGCTGGAGGCTGGATGTTGTGTATGTTCTAGATTTAAGTTATTTTATAAGTCTTGTGCTGATATAATCAGTCGGTTCAGAAAGTGTACGTTAGATACCTCAAATAAATGAAAGATGAAAATAGCTACCAAATCACCGGCGAATGATAATCCTTAAGCTACCCCCTTGCTTCTCTGCATCTCCTAAATACCAATAGGTAGAATGGGGAATGAATACTTATCCCCAGTATGTAACTATTACAATGATTACTATATGTCACACCTTCTTCCATGACCGCATGGTCTAAAGGCGTCACTATCGCAACAAACTAGACTGCCGATGATAGAGAGATTGGTGTTCAAATAAGTTACTAGTCTGGTGCACTTAGGGTGGTTTACTAATGGATTTTCAATGTATGATGTATAATGTAAAGATGGGAAAAACAGTGATGTTACGATATCAGTGAATACAGTGACTGTGATTTTAAAATATCGGTGATTTATACCAGTGATTTTTCACTGTTAGTATTTAGCTGCTGTCCGAGTAGGCGCGTACAATCGAGTATCGAGTATGGAGTATGGAGTATTTCTGAGTACTGGGTATTTACTCGAATAATCCCATGACATTCGGTTGTCGGTTGGAACTTGAAAGGAGAACTAATTACTTGGAAGTTTGGCGGCTTGCAATGGAATTCGATACTTAAAGACTTAACATAAGCTCTTTCTGTCGGCACTCGGCACTGACATTGACATTATTGACATACAGCTACCTAATCTCCGGGTTTCGTGTTGCCTGACTAATGTACAGTCAATACAAAAGTATGCGTTTTAAGAAGTTTAATACAATTGAAAAATAGAGAAATAAAATATGTTATTTAGTATTTTATAGTGAAATGTTATGTAATTTGGGCAAAATTAGTGGTCCAACAAACATTATGTTAAACTTGAATACCAATATTAACTTATTTTACGTACTATGAGAAACTCTTGTAATTGTGTAATTTATTTAGTGATCTATTTCACTACAATTAAAATTTATGTGAGATTAAAAATGAACATAACATAATGGTGATTTGTTTAGAAAACGTTTGGAAAGCAGGTCATATATTATATTATTGTAGTGTTATTTTATTTTAAATACCGTACATATAATAGTAGATGAGCTATACATCTATTAGAAGCAAATAAACCTATAAGATGCTAGAAAATATTTAATCAATTATTATATAAACACACTTTAGATTAGACTATAGGATGATGAGGATCATCAAAGCGTTGTAAATAATATAATAAGGTTTATTTCTATTTTTTATATTTTGTTACTTATTTTAATTCATTATTTACGATTTTGGGGAGAGGATCACCGAAAAAAAAAGAAATGATTTTTTTTCGTAGCCTACTTTTAAAAAGAATCCATAATGTGATTTGCTTAGTAAGCTAAGCTTGCTTTTGAATTTTGCTCTTAACAACAAATGTTTTGTATTTAAAATGCATGTGAAGGAAACATTTAAACTATTAAAGTCATTTTTACGTAGCAATCTTATACTGTTTTTGATAAATGAGATCTAAGAAATCAAGTGTTTTAAATAGAAATAACACGTAAAACATGCCAGTCAATAAGGTCTATTCTCAATTAGTTGGTATAAAATAAAAAATAAAAGAATAACAAAGGCCGTGAAGCGAGTATTTATTCGAGTGTCTGGAAAAAGAAGCAATACTAGCTCCGTAGTTCGAGAATTGCGAGTATTTCGAGTATTGTGAGTATTTCGAGTATGCTAGTATTGCGAGTATTGCGAGTATGCGAGTATCTCCGATAACTGATATCTCAATCACCGATACTTTTGGGATCGAGTAACTGGGAGTATCAGTGATCAAATGGTATCGGTGAAAAAAATCACAGTCAGTGATATATCGCCCATCTCTAATAAATATAGTACCGGCAAAGTCATTTTCATGGACAAATGAAAATATCATTTTTGTTTGTAATGTTAAACAAAATTTAATCAAAATTGTTAGAGCGGACTTTGAGAAAATTGGTATTTTATCTTTTTGTCCTTCAGTAAACTATCCTTAATTTCAAAAACTCCTCGGGGGAAACTTTCAATTTTCACCATATCTTTGTAAATATTTAACATACGAAATAATGTTTTACTGAACAGATGTAAAATTATTACTATTAAATATTAAACTCTTTTATTTTAAATATATTTTTATTAAATCAATAGTTTATGAGCTATAAGCTTATTTTTTTTATCAACTCTGGAAATGAAATTGATACTCTTTGGTGGACACAGATGTTCCTGTTTTCTTAATGGTTTTGTAAAAATGTATGTTATTTGAGTTATGCTCTTTGGTGGAATGTGAAGCTCCTATTAATTTTTCACGACCTCTCGGAGAGAGAAGTATTCTGATTGTTTTAAAAAATCAAGCTCGAGATATCGATAAATGTCCACGTTTCCTGACTCCTTGAAACCTAAAAGTTGTTTTTACGATGCCGTCTGTCAGTCTCTTTGCCTGTCTACATCTCGGACTAGAGCTGAAACCATGTTACCGTTTGGGTTAAAACTTGGTATCTAGGGTTTTCATAAGGCCTTCCCGAGGAGTTTTTGGAATCGGATATCAAACCCTAAAATCAAGCTAAGTTGATTTAAGGGCAAAAAGAGAGAAAATTGATTTTTACAAAATCCACTCTAATAATTTTTGTTAAATCTTGTATCCAAGCGTTGTTTAACATTATAAACAAAATGAATCTAAAGGCACTTTAAATAAGCAGAAATTTCTAATTTTGATCATATACCCGTAACCATTTGAAATATGAAATAAAATATCATTGTAAAATTGTAGTATTGCTAAGATTAAAAATATTTTAATATGAAATATATTTTTATAAAATCAATCATTTCTGAGTTTTAAGCAAATATGTTCATTTTTTATGGCATACTTAGAAATATATAATTGATTGTTAAGTTCTTTGGTGCTCAGAGATGCTCTTATTTTTCTGTAACAGTGTATATGACTTTGTTTAACTAATTTTACGCGTTTTTAGTAGTCAATGTTTCTATTTTGAGCTTAAAGAGAGAGAAAGTTTCTGCGGTGCACCGTACCGTTTATTTAACTGTTAACAATTAAGATCAAAATAAAGTTCTTGTTTCTTAAAGAACAACCCCCTCACCAAGGAACAAATTATTTACTAATTATCATATTCTCCTTGCCAATTAAACATACCCGGAGCTACTCTGTGTTGGACCTAGCAACCACCGTGCGAAGAATGAGCGCAATTCCGTTATTAAAACTTTGCAACCCTCCCTTCCACNCCCCCCTTCCCCACTCCTCCCCCCCCCCCCTTTCCATCTCTCGACCTTCTCTTTCAACTTTCTGCCTTTAACCTAAACTCTACTTTATTTTCATTGAAACGAAGCAATTTAGAACATTTTACATGAAGCAACTCGACAGTCTTAATGAACAGGAACTTATTACAATGTTAATTACCGTTTAAACGCTTTTAGAAAGTAAAGGACGCAACTCCCAAACGTTCATTGAATCGCTACAACTGGAGCGTTCAAATAGTTTAAGAGCCGTCTTAAATATAAATTGGGGAATGTAGAACGATATACCTTTCCAACCTCTTTAATCATATATTTATAATTATATTATCAATAACAGTAAGCCTGTTATTTCAATCGGTCTGCTTGTTATTTAAATCCATATTTCTACAACATAATTCAATACAGTGCAATTATCTTATTGTGGTTTTATTAATTATGATTGTAGTCTAATAATCATAACTATCGTGGCTATGATTATGATAATGATGATGGATATAATAATAGAAGGTAGAGTGATAATACGGCCGGGGTTCAATCCTCGGTCCCGGCAAAGATTTATCTGATTACCAAACCCTTCCTTCACCTCTGACAAGACATCTTGTGAATGTGAGGAATGCCAGGCCTCCGCCGTGGTTTGGATTCCACGTTAAACTGTAGGTCCTTCATTTCATCTCACAATCACCCTACCATTTCACATTAGCGTAAGTGTGTATAACCCGAACGGGTAGTAAGACGCGGGGCTAATAATAATAATAATAAAATGTAGAGTGATAATAAATATGATATTAATAGTATAATGATGATAGTAATTACAAGTATGAATATAATTATGACGATGATGACGACGATAGTGAATATGACAGTGGTTATGTTCATTTTGATAAAGATAATGTTGGTTGTGGTTATGATGGTGATGATAATGATGTTAGAATAGTTATTATTTTGATGGTAGTTTTGATAACGATGATGGTATTTATGTTAATGGTGATTGTGGCAATGATGATAGGGGAGGTGGTGGCTATAATGTTAATGTTGGTGGTTGTATTGATTTTAATGATTATAATGGTGGTAGTGATTATGATAATAATGAATGGTTTTAATGGCGAGGCTAGTAAGGGGATGGTAAGGTCGATTATGATGACGATCACAATAGCCATATTAAGAATGATGATGAAAGTGAACGATAATGAAGAAGATGATAGTGAGATTAATGATAATTGTGATTCATACATTGAGTTTCTTTTTCATTTTGAAGACTTTGTCTGAAAAAGGTTTGTATTGGGAGTTAAGAACTGTTTACAGCTCTTAGAGCACGAGAGCTGTATTCTGTCAGTTGTTCAATAAGCCATGAACGAGTTTTAACGCCTGTCTTTAACTCCAGTTACTGTTCTATAACTTTGTCCAGTTACCTTATAAACAGCGCAAACCTCCCGTCGATATTACAAGACTGGAATTTTTTAATGAAGTAAAAACCCGGCGTGGATTGCCAAGAAAACGTTCTTAATTATTGAAAAGCTTTCAACATCCAAGGAAGAAAAACGATGTATGTGTCAAATAATGAATTTGTGCCATGTTAGGCATAAAAAAGACTTTGACCTTACTGGGATTCGAACTAACAATGCAATTCAGGGCTTTAACATTATTACTATAACCTATACCATAAACTCACAGGATAGGCCTACTTTGAAAGCATTTAAGATACACTAAATACAAGTCTAAGGAAAAAATATTGTACAAACCTACAATCTATATTAATAAAATGAATATTTTGGTTGCCATGAGCATTGCACGATATCTACCGCAAGTATAGGAGTAGAAATTTTAAATTTAATAGCCCCTGTGCACAAACATATGCCCCTCGAGGCTGGAATTTAAATCGTTGGTTAGGTTTTTTTTAAATCTATTAGAAACTGGGTCATAATAAATAAAATAGTTATTTTTCCGCCTGTTTGAAGCAAAGAAAAGTGTTGCTCGGGTTAATTTTGCTAGTTTAATATTAAATACAAAAATAACCCAATCGCATGGCACCCGCTCAACATATAACCAAGAAATATAGGCATATCTAGTTGGGAGAATTTCAAATTATTATAGCAAGCAATAACTTAGATGCATCATCACCAAATAATTCAGTGGACCACCGTAACAACTCTCTAACGGAACGCTGTTGTATCCGTCCCAGCGTCCTTGGTTCAGGTCCTGATAACCTTGGATTAATGTGCGTCAGTTTATGGCTCAGCTCTAGATTTAAATATATAAGTTTATTGTGTTTGGGCGCCATATGGTTTCTAATTCTCTACCAACGATTAGACTGGGGTTGATTTAAATTAAAGATAACTTGAATATAAGATCACAAATTAATATTTAGGATCAATTTATTTCACAACTTGGTTAGCTATGAAATAATGAATATAAATAGGGAAAGTTGAGTTGAAGTGACTGGTTATCTCCAACTTTTTAACTGCGCGAGTGTTTAGCACACGTCCACTCAACTCTGTTGGTGTTATCGCGAATGTTTTTTCCAAATGTTGTCGCGAGGCCTTTTTTTTTTTATCGCCGTGTACCCTTGGACCATTTCCTTTCTTAGAAAGAAGTCGGCCAAGGTCGCTTTCACTGTTACTTAAAAAATTACCCGGCTCGGTGTCGTAGTTAGCTAACGCGCTAGTTTCGAGTTGAGATAGACTGCCGAGGACGGGGCGATCGAAGTTCAAATTTCACTCGGTTGAACTGGGGGAGGTTTTTTCCTAAATTATTTTCCACTCTCCTTCCACGCAAATGTACGTTCACTTCTTCTATATTTAATCTTCCCAATTCCTAACCCATTAGTGAAATTAGTACTTAAGCGTATAACCCGAACGGGTAGTAATGGTGCGGTGCTAAATAAATAAAATGAATAAAAACATAAAAAATTGCAACTCGGTTCGGGCAGATCTCTTACAATTTGAGGTGACCTGGTGGTCTAGGGGTAAGGTGTCAGACTTCTATGCTGGCAGCCGGGGTTCAATCCTCGGTCCCGGCAAAGATTTATCTGATTACCAAACCCTTCCTTTACCTCTGACAAGACATCTTGTGAATGTGAGGAATGCCAGGCCTCCACCGTGGTTTGGATTCCACGTTAAACTGTAGGTCCTCCATTTCATCTCACAATCACCCTACCTTTACACATTTAGCGTAAGTGCGTACAACCTGAACGGGTAGTAAGACGCGGTGCTAATAATAATAATAATAATCTTACAATTTGCTATATTCTTTACCGATAGTTTTTAAGGTTCGTAGATATTAAAAAATCACAATTTTGTATTGTATCTTTATTTTAGAACGTGGGACCAAGTGACATTTTAGTACGTCTTTCACTAAAACTCATAAATCCTGCTAAAGTTAACACGAAATATATGTTATGCTTCAACTCTTACCTCAATACCTCAACAAAACATATAAAAACAAAATATATAAAATTGTAAAATAGAAAATATGTTGTGCTAAGTTTAATTTTATTTTTATTTTTAAATGTTTAACTGCAATATTTGGAGATGTAACTTAGAGACTGTAATTATGTAATAAATTATGTAAAGAGCAGCTTATTATATTAGCTTACTTCCCTTGCCGCAGTTTGAAGGGGCTACTAACTCGCTGACTTCCTTTGGGAAAAATACCTGTGGAACCACCGGTAATCAAACCTGGGACCTCTACATATTTGCTAAGAATTTTAACCACTAGATCACAAGGCTGGCCAATCATTCTATCATGTTTATTTAAGGACACATTATAACATGCTTAAAGAACTTTATTTTATACATATATTATAAGATGTATGACATCTTCCTGAATACTTATTAGCAGGTCCCGGATTTTGACATGTCTTTTTTTTTTACATCACAGACGATTATCATGGTCACATACATTCTGGTCATGATCCCCTGGTTGTAAAAAGGTATATTTTAGAGGTGATTTTTTTTGTTATAGTTGGTCATTCTGGTATTTTAGGTCATAGTTTCTTGGTTTTTGTGTCATTTAAATGCATTTACCTTGAATAAAAATATATTTTAATAGTATCAATATTCTATTAATGCATGATAACTCAAACATAATGTTCCCAACAAAGAGTTGTATAAATGAGAAGATAAAGTAGGCCATAAACTTTGTAGGCTATCACAGTTGTCAGAATGAGAATATAAAATAGGCTATGAACTTTATATCAGATTTGTTAGAATGAAAAGCTAAAGTAGTCAATAAACTTTGTATCACAATTGTCGGAATGAGAAGCTAACGTAGTCAATGAACTTTGTATCACAATTGTCAGAATGAGAAGCTAAAGTAGTCAATGAACTTTGTATCACAATTGTCAGAATGAAAAGCTAAAGTAGTCAATGAACTTTGTATCACAATTGTCGGAATGAGAAGCTAAAGTAGTCAATGAACTTTGTATCACAATTGTCGGAATGAGAAGCTAAAGTAGTCAATGAACTTCGTATCACAATTGTCAGAATGAAAAGCTAAAGTAGTCAATGAACTTTGTATCACAATTGTCAGAATGAGAAGCTAAAGTAGTCAATGAACTTTGTATCACAATTGTCGGAATGAGAAGCTAAAGTAGTCAATGAACTTTGTATCACAGTTGTCAGAATGAGAATATAAGGTATCAATGAACTTTGTATCACAATTGTCAGAATGAGAAGCTAAAGTAGTCAATTAACTTTGTATCACAACTGTCAGAATGAGAAGCTAAAGTAGTCAATGAGCTTTGTATCCTCTTTGCTTGTCTGATTGTAAAACACACATTCCTGGTGATACTGCAATTAAGCTGGAGAGGGCTAAGTTAGGAGGGGTTAGCTATTACTTATCAAGCAGGTATTTGACCATCAATATTAAATTTAGCTGAATGCAAGAGTTTAAACGTTTCACTACGTGGTAATGTTTTGAGTTTCTATTTGTAAAGTACGCGTTTGATTTAGTCGTATGCATTCTTTACGAGCTTTGTACACATTTTTATGTCATTTAAAAAAAATTAAGTCATGTATTTAGAATTTATAGTTCAATCTTTAGATAGTTTTTTGATCATTTCTACAATTCCATCATATTTATTTATAAAATATTAAATTGTCCATATAATACAATCGTGTTGTAATAGACACTATGGGAGCGAAATGCATGTTTCTCTTTTCTAACCGTCCAGTGATGACCAAGCGTCTTCTTGCCAAAGACCATAGGCTGCACTCTATCAATTGAAACACCTCAGCTGTGGGCAATGTTCCACCTTTCAAACAAATTAGTAGGCTCCGAAAGAAAACTGTTTATACGCTCACGTGTTCCAGTTTGGTATTTCCTGTCCCCTTGGAATAGTACTTGCAAGTCATGTTCATCTGTTTCAAGAAAAGAAAAATAGTCTTTTTTCTGCTTCATTGGTGCATATCATTTAATCCAATACAAATGTAACCATTTTCTGCCGCTTCAAGGTATAAGGGTCACAGACGTATTTTTGGGTTGGCAAATCTGGCCCCCGTGGGGGGGGG
>CABEEJ010001256.1:145759-169118 GCA_901482245.1 Timema douglasi | reverse complement strand
CTCTCTCTCTCTCTCTCTCTCTCTCTCTCTCTACCCGAGTGAAGCATCAAAATACCCGTCTTTGGTAACTTAAGAGCTCATAATCATCTCAAGGCCGGTTCCCCAGGAAATTATAATTATACAAGATTACGTTCGACTCGAACTAGAAAACTTATAGAAGTGCGGTTTTCTGCCTTCTCTATTTGCCAACAGAGAAATTGTAATCGGTTTGGTAGATATTTTTTATATAATTATATTTACATCTTTTTTTCTATATACATATATAAAACTGTTTCACTAGTTTTTTCAATACCATATACCAGAGTCATATCTTGATTTTTCTTACATTTGGACATTTGTAGCCTCTTCTAGATGTCAGTCAGGTGTTTTCTAGATGTCAGTATATACTTCATTCACGGTAGGAGTTTACCTCTGAAAGGTCTTTTTTCCTACCAATATCCTACTATATAATAGATTTCTGGTAGGGAAAAGGGCCTTTCAGAGGTAAACTCCTACCGTGAACGAACTTTAGGTGTTATCTGTGTGGTAAATTGGACTCTTAATGAGTTAAATTACTATTGTCCTCAGTCATGGCCAGTAGCTATCCGCACGTAGAGTGTGTGTGTGTGTGTGTGTGTTCTACCATTTTGAAGTTGGAATCTCCAATTTTGATATGATTATTTTGATGATAAAAAGCTATATTTTAGATATGATCGATCAATTTGAAGTTAAGGCAGCTATTTTAGAAACAAGATTAAACTCACTAGTAAGTATATGTTCGACAAATTTGAGCTTAAGAATTCTCCTTTTCTGCTAATCGAGAATTTAAGGTTAATGACAAAGAAGTTTGAGTTTGTAATAATCGGCAGAATGTTATATATCCCATTAGAATGGGCAGCTATCATGAAACGACATGTCTAATCAAGACTAAATGACTTTTTTTAATTGCTAATTGATTGCTTTCTTGAGAGTTTTTAATATGAGCGTCATATTTAAGAGATAATGGTATTTAGTATTATATTTACCTCATCCAACATGTCTTACGTTCCATAAGATAAGTACAGATAAATGAAGAGCTACAATATACCTTTAAAAAAAGTCACTTGATTGCAAATATATGTCGAATTGAGTCGATATTAGTAAATTTAAATCTAAAACCTCAATGTTAAATGTGGAATAGTGACGTTTAATTATCACAACCCACACCCGTCAGCACGCGGAAACGTCAAGCTCATTTAGTCTGGTTTGCATGTGATGTGGAGTTTGGGATTCGAATCCCGGTTATGTATAGTAAGGGTGGTGAAATGGTTTCCCACGTTTTCTTCGCGAAAATGTGGATAAATTTCCTCAAAACAATCCTTTATTCTTCAGTAAGAGCGTAATTAATATATACACGCGAAAGCCAGAAAGATAAGTAAGGCGGAGTGAAATTAAATTAGGTTAAATGCATAAGGCAGCCATGTTAGATGGGTAAATCTGGTTTTAAACTGTCATCCATTAAATGTAATGCATTTTATATTAAATACATTCTACCACTAACAAAACTATTTTATTTATATGAAAGTGAGTATTTTACAAATATTAATAAACACGCAGATACAAGCTCAGGCCGGCTTGGAGTTGAGTGAGAAGGCCAGGGGGTCTGGGTAGCCAATGGACTCCCGAAGAGCATTGATACGACTCATCAGAGCCTCGTCCTTGGTCTTGAGCCGGTTGCGTAGCGCCTGACGCAGGCACTGTTGAAACTGCGGCTGGCGATGGTACCGCAAGTTGACGAGCGCCAGGTATCCCCACGTCACCGGGCATGTGTTGTCCAAGGCATTGGCCGCGGCGAGGGCGCGCTCACAGTCGTCCAGCTCGTTGAGCATGTAGCAGGCGACGGCGGCTCCTAGCCACGAGCGAGGGGAGGGAGAGACGCCACACACCTGACACACAGACCCATGTTATTACGAAGAACAATCTGGAGAGCCTTTTTTCCCCAAGACATGAATCCTTCCATGTGGTATGATTCTGGTAGGAAAAGGGGCTTTTCAGAAGGTTCTTCACAATAAAATCGGGCTATAGGCCTAACTTTATTCAGGATTAATCCATATTCAGGGGCGTAGTGTGGAGTGTTATCAGGGTATCAATTAGAAAGATAGCAAGCACTCTCATTGTAAACGGAGCGTTCCTGTGAAATGCTCTCGTCACTCAGTGAGACACATATTGGCCAGGCGTAAAAAAAATAAACGAGTGTGTAGCGCAGAGCCTATGCCTGATTGGTCATATGGGGACCAAGTTCACAATTACATTTCACGAGTACACTCTGTTTACCCTGAAGGGTACAAGTCTTTCCTTGACCGAGTATACAATGTCCCAATCGTGTAAGCTGCGTTATAGTATAAACCATCAATGAAAATCAATACACAAATTGCAAATCTATGTAATAATTACGGATCTGCCCGTATGGAAGGGACCACCATTCGATTAATTCAAATTAGTCCTGCGTCCAGGTGTTATGTTTCAACCATTTTAAATTAAATAAACCATCGAGTTAAGCTTGCTACCTTTAAGTGTACTGTAGTGTAAATATTTACAAGCCATGTTTATCCTGGCAACAGCCCACGACACGACACTTCTCGTTTTCACAATACAACTTCAGAGGTACACTTTGTTTACCCTCAAAAGGTGGTAATCTTAGCATGCAGTGTTACATTAGAGCGCAGCTTATAGGATAGCGCCATACTGGAATCGGTCGCCGTAGATAGGGTGCGCGTAACAAGAAGTACAAAAACAGCCTTCGTCTAAAAAAAACTAACCCAAAGTTTGGATGGATGATGGCCTAAATGACCCAGAGTAAATCTGATGGGTCTACAACAGTACCTCTTCCTCTGGGTAGCTTAGGAAACAAAACTAAGCGAAAAAAAGTGGCACGCTCTATCGGATGTTCACATTATTTATTAGTAATGATAATAAAGTGGAAACAAAATAGCTTGGAGCTTGGACCACCAACGTTAATATATTATTATTATTATTATTAGCACCGCGTCTTACTACCCGTTCGGGTTATACGCACTTACGCTAATGTGTAATGGTAGGGTGATTGTGAGATTAAATGGAGGACCTACAGTTTAATGTGGAATCCGAACCACGGTGGAGGCCTGGCATTACCCACATTCACAAGATGTCTTGTCAGAGGTGAAGGAAGGGTTTGGTAATCAGATAAATCTGTGCCGGGACCAAGGATTAAACCTTGGCCGCCAGCACAAAAGTCTGACACCTTACCCCTAGACCACCAGGTCACCGGCAACGTTGATATAGTTTTAACTCTAGAATCTAACTCAAAAAGCTCAAATTTGATAATGATAGGGTGAAATGGGATGGGTTTATTAAATGTTTCTGTTATCGAGTTCCGATTTATTCTCCAAACGAATGCTGGTAAATATTCTTTAATATTATATGCCCATCCTCATCCCACGTACCAATATATTTGTGAGCTGTGAATAAAGCGATTGAGAGCGAAGTACAAATTAAAAAACCACTAATGGAAACATTTCACTAGAAAATAGAAGTAAGATTTTATAAACTCAAATAATAAAACACATCCAGTCTTGAAAGCTTAGTTTTAACATTTGGAATAGTCCTGTTATCCTACTGTCTTATCCCCAAGATGGAGCGGTCAAGTGCCACAATCTTGAAAAAAAATTCTGTTTAGATATTCTTGAACAGAACTTGGCGTAAGGGAAAGAGATTTGTTTCATTGGAATAGATTTCCTCAAGGTTTTAACCTCTCGGAACTGTCCAACTCGCAAAATATAGTTCGAAATAATTTGTTAGACAAAAGTTAAAATTGTGAAAGCTATGATGAGCTATTTGCTGATGAGGGAAAGTGGAGAGTTTTAAAATGAATCTAATTTAATGCCACGTATATTTCGTGAACGTAAAGAGGCTTTCAAGCTAAGTGAAAGGTAATTTATCAAATTGTTCAGATTGAATAAACAGTGTACTTTAAATCCAAATGGATGTCTTGAAGGAGTAATTAGAGAAACTACTCGTCAATCTGCTGACTATTTTCTTTGTAAATACTCATCTTAAACACATATATTCACACAAACGTAAAATATATGTAATGAAACAAAGTATTTCCTTTTTATATTGTTTAGAATGGCTGAAATGTGTTCATAAAAATGTACTATACAACTCATAACCTTCTAGATTGGAAGCTCGTAATTTTGTGCTAAAGAGCACTATAGTACGAAAGTAGATGACTCAACTCAAATTGCAAGATTTTAAACCCGTGGGTAGCAACTTTAAAAAATGAAATTACAGTTTCCAGTATAGCATGGTGAGGCCCTCCATTGCGAGATAATCACACATGTCGGCAATAGGCTCGTTGGTGGTACATTCCTGAATGTATCGCTGGAATGTCTGTATGACGTCCAACATAGCCCAGATGGTGAAATATGCGTACCTCCAGGTAATGTTTCTTGGCAAGACGGTGATCCTTGTGCTTCATCAGGTAGTCGGCGAGCCTGAGTCCCACAAGGTGGATGTCTTCAGGCCTATCGAACGACTCGCCCACGTACCGGTAGCACTCCTCAGCCTTGTCGTGGGCATCCAGGAGGTAGTGGCAATGGCCCATCAAACTCCACAAGCTGCAGTCCTTGCCATGCTTACGCACAGCGTCTTCCATATGAGGGACGGCGAACCCCGGCTCACCCTGACACGGCACATATACACAAATACTGGGCTTAAGGCTACAACCTCTGGTTCCCAACATGTAAATGGAACTAGAGCTAAAAGAGGATTATTTCGACTGATTCTACATCATTAATGATCGGTTTGAATAATCTCACCCACAACCGAACCATAGACGTACCCCTAAGTAGTGGCAGACGGAGATATAATAGAAGTACGGCGTGGATGGGCCGTGGTGCAGCAGCTCCTGGGCCAGTGCCATCTCGGCAAAATCTAAGGCGTGCATGCGCAGTAGCATCACAGCAGTACACAGGAACTCCGTGTTATTTTCATACAGCCGTGCACTCCACGACAACGAGTCACTCAACCTACTCATCTTTTGGCAACCAGACATGATCTTCCGGATCATGTGCAGTGTGACGTCCGCCCCTGGATGGTTGTCCGTCTTGAGGTAAAAGAGGTGCAGGACCACCCACGGCTCCAACGTACCGGGGTAGAACCTGGTGGCAGCCTCCAGGAACAGCTCCGCCTCCTGGAGTGTGTCCCTTTCTGACAATAGCATGCCGTACAACAGCATGGAATGAAGGTGTCTGATGTCCCGGGACAACGACTCCTTGACGCATTCCACCGCCTTGTCGGTGCGACCCAGCCTCCAGCAGAACACGCCGTAGTCTAGCCAGAACCTTGGGTTGCTCTTATCGCGAGAGATGCGCTCTAGATGAAACTGGTCAGCCCTCTCCTTGTCCCCGTACTCTAACGCCTCCTCGGAGAAGTATAGCAGTTGGTCAGTTGTAAGCTGAGACGGGACTGACGCGGGTATTTGCCCTAGGTCCACCAGGCTGTTCACGACGGCGTGCATCTCTTCCACTAGGTACACGTAAACGGAAGAAACCATTCCCTGCATTTCTAGGTCCGAGAACAGGTTCGTCACGTCCTGGCACTTCTCGCTGACTAAGGTGGAGATCCTACCTCTCAGTGTCTCCAGAAGCTTCTGATAAGCACCCGACTCACGCAGGTGAGCGTCGAACTCTTTGTGCAGGCGGTCATCGTCACTCTGGCCAGAAATGGGGGCGAAGGCTCGGAACTCACGAGCGAGGAGCTCGCAGGAAGCGCGCACCGCCTGGCGGTAATGCTCCTCCGCCAGCTGCGCCGCCATGATATGCTGCGGTAACTTAGGGGCCGGGGGTATCAGCGCCGACACGGATGACGTCAGTTGTTCCACTGACCTGACACACCATGTCCCCTTTGTTACAGGCTTACCTTGCATGATTTCACTATGGCGTTGCTAATAAAATAGTGCCATAGTGTGCACAGTGAAGGTAATACAACTACTGTACAGGGTGGACGTAATGTACAAGAATGCAATGTTCCGCTTCATGCTCCAGCCCCAATTTTGTGTGTGTCGATAAATATCTGCACCCACCTGTGGCTTCAGATGCAGACCAACATCAGTTAGAGCCTTTAATTCAAATCCTGACTAGGATATATTCTAGTATTTAGGTTGCACGAACGAAGGTAACTATAATAGGGTTATTATAGGCGCTAATAATACTTGTGTTCAAGTGCCTGCAAAGACCACGTTAACTAAATTACTAGTGAGGGAAATTATTCTAATTTAGTTATCAACGATTCAATGAATTACATGGTGTAATATAGTTTTAACGCAATTTAGTGGTAAGTCACGTTTATATTGTCCTGCCTTCAACACCTCATATTACCTCCATCAATGGGTACGCGGTCTAAATATCACGCTCCTTTAATCTGGTTTTCCAATTGCAGGAATATGGGGTTTTGAATCCCGGCCGAGTAAGCTGAGGGTGGTTTTTTTTCTTCGAATAGTTGCTCACTCTGTCTCCACGCAATTTCAGATAAAATTTCTCTAAATTATACCTCTCTTTACCTACAAACTAGAGTAAATATAATACATGCGTATAATCTGAACGGGTAGTGCGAAGCTTGGATCTGTTTTCTACTGGACATCACCTGCGGGCCACTAACGGTTTGAGCAGCTCGACCTCTACCACGACCAGCAACGGACGGCCGGCGTCGTCCACCAAGGCTACGGGGGCGCCGGGGTCAGGGGTGAGAGGGGGCGTGGCCACCTTGCTCCCAGAGCGGCCACCGTCTAACTTCTTGGGGCGAGCGTAGCTGGAGTCAAGTCAATCATTCACGCGTCTTAAGGTGGGAGTGTAGAGAGCACGAGTTAAGGGCAGTGTGTTTTTTTCAATTTGTATAGGAAAGTTTTTTTAATGGATCAAATAATTATCCAGTATAAACATAGAGTGTAGCTTTCTTCACATGGTGATATCGACAGTTGTTTAATATGTCAAGGGTGTCCTGTAATTTAATGACAACTTTTTCTCTTCATTTTAAGAGTTTCTCAACCTATGCCCCTTTGCTCATGACAGATTTTCAACCATTTCTGTTGATATCACCATATGTAGAGAATTAGACTCTATGTTTGTACTAAATAATTATTTTATTTCTTTCGGCCAAGAAGAAGTTTTTATATTAAAACTGCAAAAAATTTGCCCTTCACTTGCGTTCCTTACATTCCCAACTTAAGAAACCGTCTCACCTCGCGAATAGCACCCAACTTTGGTATGTAATACAACTCGAACCAGGTATCTCATCACAGTGCGGTTTTATGTGTTAAACTTTTAAAAAAAACAGTGCAACCATTTAGCCACATTAGAAAAAAATACAACAGAATTTAAAAATAGGGATTATTTTAGAATGAAAAAATTATTAAGCTTCTCCCCACTTTCTCTGGTGTAAAATGAAGCGTGAAGAAAACCTCATTTGGATAAGTTTTCTGGTTCGAAAGGAATATTGTACCTATTCCCCGGTTAATAGGTCGTGAGAACGGCTCGTACCAACTTGTATTAAAAGTTAAGTAAACAACATCGCATTAATGACCTTTACTTTGTTCATAGAAATGTTTTGATATAACATAAAAATGTTCACTCTTCTTTCAATTTTATTTTTATCATTATCATCCTCATAATAATAATAATAATTTTTAATGGATAATTGTGTCCCTTCTCGTAGCTCTAGTAATCTAAAAATGTTTGCTCTCAATAAAGGTTACAAAGTCAGCCAATTTGGCCGTTGTATTCATAGCGCAAATTCTAAACTTGTCGAATTCGATTTTTACCACAAAAAGAAGAGCCAAACTTATAGTTAGTTAGGGAACTCTCATATCATTAATTTAATCAACTCATGTCCTACCTTTAATGTCTAAATTGTCATTTTTCTGCTTAATGTTTTTGTTTTAGTTCTTATAATAGATATCAACGATGATGATTTTCAATATTTATCTCTATCAATGTAGTTATTATTCCTATTATTACTACTTTGCTTACCGAGTAATAACTTTTTTATTTGTATGTATCACTACTTAGCTATGATTCTTTATTTTGTTTTCTTATGTAAGTATGTTTTTAAGGTGTCTGTGTTATTTTCAGTGCTGGCCTGTTATAGGTATTGTGACTATTGGTCAGGACTATAATCAAGGAAACTGTGTAACGATACTGATTTAGACCCCTCTCATATATTTAAAAAAAAGTCATGGATAAAGTGCATTTTTCTTTAAAGTTTTGTATGTAAAATATCCTTTAAATACTTCATCCATGGAGAATCACGCGCTTTTCAAAAATAACGTCAAAGGACTGCACAATTAAAACTTCTTTTTTTTTCAAAAGTCAACTCCGCAGTATTTACCAAAAAAGCAAGTAACGCTAGGTCCCTCTACCAATAGGAAGCTAGCCTTAAAAACACCTGTCGCCAGGACTATTTCGATGTGTTGGTTCCGACACTGGTCACGAGCGGTCCAACGGGCAAGGGGTACAAAGGCAGTAATTCACAGTGCCACTAACTGAATTCTGTAGTTCAACTAAGTTGTATCATATAAACTTATATCTTGAGTGCCGAAGATAAAATAACTTTAATAAATCGTGTGCAACATTAAAGGTCTTATTTATTAAATTAACATATCACACATAATTCCATATCAATATAATTGGCGCTCGATCACGGCGCTATAGTTACCAATTATATAATCAAAATACCGTACCGTTTTTATTATTGCTCGATCACGGGGCAATTATCAGCTGACTAAACGGTATCACTTCAATCGGTGACCATCGACGATCCGTAACGTTTTAATCGACGCCCAACGCGGACCGATTAATTCAATATCATAATAATTGGTAAATACGTGCACCGTGCCTTAGTACCCTAGTGCCCATAGAGACTATTCCGATTTTTAATTTTTTCCACAGACATTTATAGTTTTGTCTACTTGATAAATTTAGAGATAACGTATGATGAACGTAGCCCAAAAGTCTTGGAAAACCTCTCCTCCCCTCTTCTTCTTTAACTTATCATGATGCATCCCCTCTTCCGTTTCTCCAGAAAAACATAACGCGTAACATTGAATGGATTTTTTAAAGCACCTTTCTTTTGAGTTTCTTTTTAAATTTTAGAGAGAAATATGCCTCCACGAATATTTCTAGAAACCATTTTCATAAATAGGAAAAATTAATTGATTTATAGAAAATTTAAAAAAAAACTTGAAACATTTTTTTTTTTACGCTACAACAAATGTTTTAAATATTCTGTTGAAGAATGGATGTGTTTTCCCTGTTAAAGCTTAAAAAAGGCGAAATATGGTGACAATGGAAATTTTCTATTAACTTTCCGTTGACTAGCTTCGGTGGTCGAATGGTCCAAGGCGTCACTTTTACAATCAACTGGACTGCCAATGACTGAGAGATTGGGGTTCCAATCCCGGTCAGGTATACCGATGGGTTTTTTCTCTCTAAGTGGTATGTTACTTTCCTTCCACGCAAATGCGGGTACACTTCTTATAAATCCAGCCTTCTTGATCCCGAACACAGCGTAATTAGTACAAATGCGTATAATCCGAACGGGTAATAAGACGCGGTGCTAATAAAAATATCCGTTATGTTACCGGTCAAATAACATTGAGTTTATAAACATGATAATCAAATTAATATTGAACTAAACTTTGCTAGACTAGAATTTATTCTAACTTGGATATGCAGTAAATTCAGATGACTGAAAATAAAAGAGTATTTTACCGAAAATATGTTTTGCTTTAATCTACGAAACAACCATAAGAGACACGCAGAATCCGATCCTGCAATAACTGTACACATATTAAAAACGTGACGATACTACAAACATCAGACTTTCGGTAGGGATTTCAAAGCAAACTTCTGATCTATTGTCCAAAAAAAGCATTTCAGTAAATAGAATACAATAATTGTTAACGTCACAATAATGGAAAATGGTATCGATATTCAAACATATCTCCGTTTAAACTGTGAGTCATAAACTAAATAGTTGGTCTACGGGTTTCGACTATTTGACTCTTATGTGAGAAGCTGATGTTTATCTTAAATGGTGTTTATTTACTTACTCTCTTTAAACAAATATTTATGAATTTCCTCAAAATGTACCATAAACTTCATGTGTTAAAAACGGTTAATGTACTTTGCGGATATCCCTACCTGTTAATAAGACGAAATACACTTAAAAATGTGATTAATACACGTAAATTAAAAAGTCGTATCACCATAAAAAAATACTCTTCGAGAACTTAAAAGATAAGAGGACCTGTCAAAATTGACCTAATTTGATAAAACTAGATATAATCTGGATGAATATAGGAAAATGAAGAAAATGATTGCTGTGCCTACCAAGTTTTCCCGGGTGAACCTATATAGTCCTATTAGGCCTACTTGCTCCATGATCAGGTAGTGTGATCAGACTGTCTACCTGACAGACGAGGAAGCACGACCAAGGTGTATACCTGACAGACGAAGTAGCGCTGCCAAGGTGTGTACCTAACAGATGAAGTAGCGCTGCCAAGGTGTGTACCTGACAGACGAAGTAGCGCTGCTAAGGTATATACCTGACAGACGAAGTAGCACTGCCAAGGTGTGTACCTGACAGACGAAATAGCGCTGCCAAGGTGTGTACCTCACAGACGAAGTAGCGCTGCCAAGGTGTGTACCTGACAGACAAAGTAGCGCTGCCAAGGTGTGTACCTGACAGACGAAGTAAGCGCAGCCAAGGTGTGTACCTGACAGACGAAGTAGCGCTGCCAAGGTGTGTACCTGACAGACGAAGTAGCGCGGCCAAGGTGTGTACCTGACAGACGAAGTAGCGCTGCCAAGGTGTGTACCTAACAGACGAAGTAGCGCGGCCAAGGTGTCTAACCGAGAGATTAATTATCACGGACAAGGTTTCTAAATGATAGACGAAGTAGCGCGGCCAAGGTGTATACCTAACAGACGAAGTAGCGCGGCCAAGGTGTATACCTTACAGGCTCAATGTTCAGCGTCTCGAAGAAGCTTTTGTCGACGCCCGTGCGTCGCTCCACGTCCTGCTGGTTGTAGTAAGCCAGTTGTCCGACAACCCGTGCCCTCGTTATCCCGGGGAACAGCAGCGTCTCCAGGTTCAGGTAGGCAGCCATGTGGAACCCGTGTAGACCGTGGCCACCCTGTTCACGAGGTTTTATCTTCCCGGATCCTGCATCCGAGGAAAGCTGTTATTCGTAGTCACCGGATACGGGCTATACCGCCACCTTGCCGATCAAAGGTGGAGGGGCGGCAATTTATGTTTGTTAACAAACACTTCAATGAGGTATATATTATTATTACTATTAGCACCGCGTCTTACTACCCGTTCGGTTATACGCACTTAAACTAATGTCTAATGGTAGGGTGATTGTGAGATGAAATGGAGGACCTACAGTTTAACGTGGAATCCGAACCACGGTGGAGGCCTGGCTCCACGGTGGAGGCCTGGCATTCCCCACATTCACAAGATGTCTTGTCAGAGGTGAAGGAAGGATTTGGTAATCAGATAAATCTGTGCAATGAGGTATATAGTTTAACCAGAACACGCTGGAAGATATTTACAACCTTTGAGATGCAACATGAACAGTTGGTATAGGCCTACTAGCTCAATACCATGGAATGGTCATATAAGTTAACTTTCATCTGAAAGGCCTTTAAAAAAATTCAAGCTTATTTTTTAATGCCAAAATTGAAACCATTTTACTAATGTTTGTCTTATTTTACAGGTATTGATACTTTACAACACATATATCAAAAGTGACAGCTTCCCGCCTCGGTGGCCGCATAGTCTAAGGCAATAGACTAGACTGCCTATGACGGGGAGGACATGTTTTGAGCCCGATCAGGTATACTCAGAATGGTTTTTCATACTCTCTCTTTCCAGAACGGGTAGTAAGACGTGCAAAAAAAAAAGTAACAACAACAAATCCCATGATCATATACGAAAGTAGATTATTAACTTTTCTAGCTGTCAGCTAAGGCTCTTTATATGAAAATTGGACTTTATCATTTTGGAAGTGACAAATATAAAGGTTTCAATTCAGTTTAAAAACTCTTTTATAGTCGATAAAAGAACAAAAACTCAAGATTTTAGCAACGCGTCTTACTACGCGTTCCGGTTGAACGCTTATGTACTAATTGTGCTAGTGACTTTCGGGATGAGGAAAGTTATATTTATAGGAAGTGTACTAGCATTTGCTTGAAAGGAGAGTGGAAAAACTTTTGTAAAAAACCACCCTCAGTACACCCAACCGAGATTCAAACCTCGATCTCCCCGTGAAGAGTGACACCTCAGACCATTCGACCACCGAAGCGGGCGTGGCTGTTGTGAAACGGGGCAGTTAGCGACAAGTGAACCTTGAGTATGCAGCGGAGACGCCATGACCTCGAGCAACCAGCGGCGGCGTCGGGCGAGGTGACCGTACAGCGCATCCGCTTCCTTTCGCGTCACCCAGCACCTGCGCAGCGCGTTCCATTGGACGCGCGCCGCCGTCGCCGCCTCCTCGAGAGGTATGCCGACGCCGGTAAAGTCCTCTGTCATCCTGTAAGCGGAGAGAGCGCCTCTGCCCTGGACGTGATGCAGACCGAACCACCGTTTGGCGTTGTCCATGTCGGGCCTGTCCATGCGCTCCCCGGACTCGAACCGAAACTCTCGACACGGAGACTTAGTAATCCCAGGGGGGAGCAGTGTGGCGGCCTGACAGATACCCGTCTGGTTATTACTGTTTCCAGCCTGTGGTCTGGTTAAGTTTTTTATTCAAGCGACTGCCGCTACCGGCTTGCTAGGCCTGTCCTATCTTCATATGTGGTTAAGTTAATACACTCCGATTTAGAATGTAAAAGAATGTTTTTTTGACAGCTAAACAAAGATTGTTAAAACTTATTTGAGAGTAAAAGTACACAAATTTGGGTAGAGAAAGAATGCCAAACCATTTAGTGAGAATCGACCTTAATACACTCGGCTGGGATTAAAACCCTGACCTACTCACTACCATAGAACCAGACTAACCTGATTCAAATGGGAAGACAAATTTTTTGACAGTTACATAAGTTTATAAAACCATTTTCATATATTTATACGTCGAGTAGTGTTATCTGCAGTTGTCCCTTTTTGATAGACATTATCAATATCCATAAACTAAAACTAAAACAGTACAATGTTTTCAATGTCAACCTAAAAAAGTTTGTATATTTTAAAAGAGTCTTCATACCAGAATGCTAGTGTAGCCCTAGATTCGTTTACAACATGAACGTTTCAAATACTCGCCATTAAAAATATTGGTCTTGTATAATTTCTATATTGGCGCATTCATAAATGTACTTTGGTAAAGGGGCTTTGGAGGGGGAGGGTTGCGTATAATATATCTAAACTATCATGTCTGTACTTATTTTCCCCAAATGGTAAATGTAATCGGTCTAGGTTAAGATTAAGGGTATACGGGGAGCCATACTGCCCTGTACTGTTTCAGGGTAAACTGAGTGTAGATCCAACTGGAGTGAATGAGGAATAAATTAAGCTTCTTCCAATCCCTAATGGAACGCCACTATGTGACGTCAATGCAGGCGTGTTTGCTATCTAACAGCCATTAATCTAGGGTACTAACACAACTCAGGTCACCAAATCGCAGTTGGAATGTCAACCTAATTTTGGTTGCTATGGTAGCTTGCCGTGCGACCGACGTCACTATCGCTCTATACGTCACATTAGAAAAGAGTTTTACTTATTAGTTCTTTGAGGAGCTTCGTTTCCACAGTTAATTTCATTAAAAATTAATTTTAAACCGTTTCTAAACATATAAAATGCAAACTAGTATTATATTATAATTGTTTGTAAAATTACATTCAAATATTTTATTCGAGTTTTTAAACTGAGACGAGAGAAAAAAAAACTCGATTTTCGTTATTTTCTTTGGATTGAAACCTTTTGTTTGCAATTTAAAGCCTTTTCATCACAAGTGATATCCCAATTTTACTTATTTTATTATAGTAACTATATTTTATTAAAGTTGATAATGTGAAATGGAATAAAATATTTGAAATTTTGATAAAATTTGGGATCAAGTACAAAGACCAAACTAATAAATAAAAACTCAAACAGAAATAATTTGAGTTAATGCGCATGAAGAGGAAGCAAATAAGAAAATGTGTTAGACAAGTGTGCATCCTATTTCCGATGATCTTTACACTTACAGTGGCCCCATGGCTTCTTTGGTGCTGACTGACAGCTCACAGCTGACAGCTGACATCTGACAGTCAACATTTAGGTATATACCTACATTTTGACTGTCAGAAGGGACAGCTGCTAAACACATGTTTTTGCAGATAATATGGTTCGGCGTAGGGATACATAATTTGGTCTGGTAACTTTTCAAAGCTGTCAGTCAGCACCAAAGCCATGGGGCTATGTATAAGAAGCGCTAAGAGAGGTAAACGAATAAATCATATCCGGAATTAGAATAGGAGGAGAACTTACCAACACTTTTCGTTTCGCTAATGACATTGTCGTTTAAGCTGAAATTGAGGAGGATCCTAAAGAACTACTGAAATGAATGGATGAAATAATAAAAATTGGATATAATATGAAGATCAACAAAAAGAAAAAAAGTCATAATGTGCAGAAAATGAGAAATAAGTCAAATGAATATTGAACTAGACGTAAAATTACAGCAAGAAATGGAGTTCTGCTACCTAGGACCGAAGATAAAAGAAGCAAGAAAGCTATTATTATAAAATTAGAATAGCGCAGGTGAGGAAATTTTTTCATAACAATAAGATATTACTAAACTCTACTAGCATAAATTGTGAAATCAGGAAAAAGTTCCTTAAGGCATTGTAATGATATCGATTTTTCCTGCCTTTTTAATATTCGAGATAATATTTTAAAGTAAATATATTAATATTTCTTCTTTTCAGTTAATATAAAGTAAACTCATATTTTCTAGACTACAGCCATGTTTCTTTTTTCTTTCATTTAGCTGCACGTGTCAGACGCATGGTTTTGTTTCCGGGTTGTATTACGCAGTAATTTAATAGCAGGTGCAGGATAACGCGTCTGTTTTCTTAATTGCGCGCTAATAGAAACTAACCCCATTGGTCGATGGAAAGAAAGCAAAGAGTGGTCTGGGTTCGAGAGTGTGAACTACGGAGTTCACACTCCTCGACTCAAGAAGACGCTAGCTTTGTAGACGCGTCATTCACTCTTCTTCTTCAGACGAGAGAGATATGTAGTACATAGTGATAGGTTGGTTGTGTTTGGAATCACGGTCAAGGTGTTTTCACCTAAATGGTTTTTAATTCTGCTTCTTCAAACGACAGTGATATGTAATACATTATACCATTAAAGTTTATACAAAAGTATCTCTTCTCCAGACATTTATTTGTAATATGTATCATCTTCAAACTACAGTGAAGAAGTACGTTACAATTGACGTAACAACGAGGGGCATCCAACTGTTATGTTACAAATGGCGTAACAACGTGGAACATATCAACGTTATGTTACAGCATATGTATGGGGCATTGAACTTTACGGAAATGAAAGGAAACAATTAGAAACATTTGAAACGTGGTGCTATAGAAGGATGTTGAAATTGTTATGGATGGAGCTGGTATAGAATACGTAAGTGCTGAGAAAAGTAAAGGAAGAAAGAAAACACTTTGGAAAGGCATATAGCAAAGAGAATTATAGGCCAATGGCCATACAGTGAGACTTGATAGTTTGACAAAGATAATTAGAAGGATATGTGGAAAGGAGAAATTCGAAATGGAAAACCAGAATGGAGAACATGACTCGGATAGCTGATGATGTTGGCAGAATAAAGTACAACGATTTAAAAAGAAAAGTCCCAGGATAATGAAAAGTGGAGAGCTGCAGCCAGCACATCGCAAGATTGATGATCTGATGATATTACAAATAACAAGTCATGTCAATAAATATCGACCTTAAAAGGTGCGCTGGTGTTCAGGTCCGGGTAAGAACGCTATAATTATAAAGTTATTTATTCAATATTAAGAGATTTAATAATAACTTTTAATTTATTGCAAAGATAAACTACTTTTCCCGGAAAACATCGTGATTTTTGTGTCAATCTTTCTTTTAAGATATTATTATGAAAGGTTTAACTTCTTACACACGCCTTGTTTCGCAGAAAAACGAGGAACAATGTTAAACAAAGAAGTGTGTCATGTAAGTATAGCCTGGTAAGTGATCTAGTAAGGGTATGTATATGTATATGTATATATATATATAACTTGGTAGGTGAGCTGGTGGTGGGTTAGCTGTTACGGATTTATAGCCTGTCGGTAATAGTTGTGGCTATATAGCCTGGTGAGTGAGATGGTTAGCCATATAACCTGGTAGTTGAGCTGGTCAGTCATTATAATCTGGCAATTGAGCTGGCACAGGTATATGACCTGGTAATTGAGCTGGTACGGGTATATAGCCTGATACATGATCTGGTATGGGTATATAACCTGGTACATGCCCTGGTATGGGTATATAGCTTGGTAATCGAGCTGGTACGAGTATATAACCTGGTACATGATCTGGTTGCGTATAAAGCCTGGTATTTGAGCTGGTACGGGTATATAGCCTAGTACATGATCTGGTACGAGTATATAACTTGGTACATGATCTGGTTGCGTATAAAGCCTGGTATTTGAGCTGGTACGGGTATATAGCCTAGTACATGATCTGGTACGGGTATATAGCCTGGCAATTGAGCTGGTATGGGTATACAGCCTGCTAAATGAGCTGGTACGGATATAGAGCCTGGTAATTGAGAGGGTACGGGTATATAGCCCGATACATGATCTGGTATGGGTATATAGACTGGTATATGATCTGGTGCAGGTATATATCCTTGTACATTATATGTTACAGGTATTTAGCCTGGTTCGTGTGTATAACCTAATAGAGCTGGTACGGGTACATGATCTGGTACAAGTATATAGCTTGGTATTGAGCTGACACGCGTGTATTATAACCTGATAAGTGAGTTGGTCTGTCATGCGCGGCAGAGCGTGGTACAGGGACTCCAGTGTGAAGTGTAATAAGTTGCTCTCCTTGACGAAGCCTGGGGACAGCAGACGCTCCGGTACGCTCGCGCTCACAGCCAATCGCGGTAGGTTTGGCCACGTCACCACCTCTTGCGCCACGGCGCGCTTATCCTGCTCCACCAGTAGCACCTCGCTAACCCGAGTCTCTCCCAGCACCAAGGGAAGTAGGTCCAGGTTACAACGACCCAACACCTGACACATACCAACCACTTGGGTGCGAACAAGCCAACTATTTCTGGCTGGAAATATATAGCACAAATATATGTTGTTTTTGATTTCATTGGTAATTTTTAATATAAAATTTATAATATTTAGCACCGCGTCTTACTACCCGTTCGGGTTATACTGCTTTAAGTACTAATTACGTTAATGGATTAGGAATTGGGAAGGTTGAATTAGAGGAAGTGAACCCGCATTTGCGTGGAGGGGGAGTAGAAAATTATTTAGGAAAAACCACCTCCAGTTCACCCGACCGAAATTCGAAGCTCGATCTCCCCGTCCTCAGTAGTCGAGCTCAACACGACTAGCGCGTTAGCCAACTACGACACCGAGGCGGGTCATTTTTAAATAGACCTAAAATTTAGATTTGATAATTATAAATCTAGTCAGAGCTGGCTAGTTTTATCTCTTACGCCCTTAGAGGGGCAGATCTAGGATTTTCGTGAGGGGGGCTCTCACGGGATCGAGTCCAGGGAGGTTCACCCTCACCAAATTCTGACAGAAAAATCTTTCACAATTTAAGATTAAATTTTAGAGAAATTTATAAATTGATTTGAAAATTTGAAGAAAAAATTACAACTTATACATTATTATTAATAATATTATTATTAGCACCACTTCTTACTACCCGTCCGGGTTATACGCACTTACGCTAATGTGTAATGTTAGTGGTGATTGTGAGATGAAATGGAGGACCTACAGTTTAACGTGGGATCCGAACCACGGTGGAGGCCTGGCATTCCTCACAATCACAAGTTGTAATTAATACACGTCTTGTCAGAGGTGAAGGAAGGGTTTGGCAATCAGATAAATCTGTGCCGGGATCGAGGATTGAACCCCGGACCCTCAGCACAGAAGTCTGACACCTTACCCATAGACCGCCAGGTCACTTACAACTCATACAAGTTCATAGTTAATGTTTTAATTTTTATTTATCATTATTTATCATTTATTGATACTGATCGATACGCGAAGCGACTGGTTAGTGAGATATTGCGTGACAGTACAACACTAATAGTGACTATAACATATATTATATTGGTTAATTTTTAATTATTATTGTTAATACTAACTAAAATAATTTCTGGGGGTAGGGGGAGCCACGAACCTCCAACCCCCGTTGCCCCTCTGTGGATCCGCCCCTGCCTCCTTACCAACATTTTTCATACAGCATTGCATTATTACCAGGAATTTGTTAAATTTGACCTCTCTTCTCTGCCTCACGTAGCATGTCTGTCTGAACGAGTAGGGAGGCTTACGTCAAACTCACTCACCCACCCACTTTCTAGTTCAGCCGCGCGTTTGCCATGGCAACACATCTACTAACAAAACCCTCCCTCGCAATCACTTAGCGATAAAGCAGTAAACCACTTCCTTAAAGACGGCCACTGCTGTTCCCATTCAATAGTCTTTTGTCCTTAGAACACGTCCTCTTTCCTCGCTCTAACTTTTTTTTTAGCACCACGTCTTACTACCCGTTCAGGTTGTACGTATACGTATGTGTTTGAGGTAAAGAGGGTTAAATTTAGAAGAATTGGTTCTGCATTTGCGTGGAGGTAGAGTAGAAACAGCTCTAACAAAAAAAAACTCAGTACACCCGACTGAGAGTCGAACACCTATCTCCCCATAATCGGCAGTCTATTTCGAGAGTGACGCGAGTTAATGCCATTAGTTTTGCAATATAAATATTTAGTTTAGTTAAATAAAACTTACCCGCTTCGGTGGTAGCGTGGTCTAAGGCGCTTCTCTCGCAATATACTAGACTACCCTGCCCAATACAGGGAGGTCGGAGTTCGATTCCGGTCTGGTGTACTGAGGGTGGTTTTTCACTTTACCGCCACGTAAATGTGGGCTTACATCCTCTAAATTCAGCCTCCCTAATCCCTAACACATTAGTGTAATTAGTACAAAGGCGTATAACTTAAACGTATAGTAAGACGCGGTGCTAAAATATAAAAACAAAAACTAGATAAGGTCTTTAACTCGCGTTCCTTTTTTACCCCCCACCCCTTCACCACAAGGATAACACCTAGCTCAGGTTGGTAATACAGCTCGAATCAAACTTCGCATCGTGGTGAGATTTTTTTGTATTATACTTTAGACAACAGTGGAATTGAATTGCGTATAACTGAAGAGGTAGTAAGATGCAGTGCTACTAAAAAAAAGTGGAGTTGAAACTGTTTTATCATGTTATTTTAGACCTATAAAAAACTATCGAGATGATCCCAGTTTCGCTATTATAAAATAAATAATGAAGAAAGCCGCATTTCGATACGATTTCTAATTCAAACGCGGTGTTTTACAATCTTCAGCGAAATTTTGACAAGTTTTATAATTTGGTTTATAATAATAATTATTATTATGACAGATTTAAAACCCGGTGAAATTTTCTCGATGTCGGCTATTTCACATGTATTTTAAAATGTAATGGCTCATGAATTAACAAGACAAGTGCGATCTTAGTATAGTAGGCCTAGAATCTTTCTAGAAAGAAATCTTAATAAGGTAGCCTTTTTTTTTAATGATAACATTTTACTTTATTACTATCTGCATCGGTGGTCGTATGGTCTAACGCGGGACACTCGTGTTAGAGTGGATTGCTGGTGACCGGAAGATCAAGGTTTGAATCCCGGTTGGGTGTTCGTAATGAGGGTATTTTATTACTTAATTCTTTCCCACTTTTACCTCCACACAAATGCAAATACATTTCTTCAAAATTCTACTTTTCTCTCCCCTCTTCCGTTAGCGTCACTTATATATGCGTTTTACCCGAACGAGTACTTAAGACGCGGCGAAAGAAACATTTATTAATAGCGTTAATTTATAGGCAAGTGATATTTTATATTAAAAGTGACAGCGGCTGAGCGCATGACTTGCCTTATTAGGCCTATAAATACTTTAAAGTAGATCTAGTAACTTTTTCTAGCAGTAGGATGGGGGCATTTCCAATTAAAATAGGAGTATCTAATGTAAACTAAGTCCGACACCTTAGCTCTGATGGTGCATCTTCCTGGAGAGCTAATGGCCCGGGTTCGATTCTAGACATGGCTGAAAAATTTATAATTTGTAAAATGTGGGTTTCTCCTTTAACAGTGATGAATGAAGTTGATGTTTTCTTTGTTCTGGATTTAGGTTAGTATATAGGTCTTGTGCTGATATAATCAGTCAGTTCAGAAAGTGCGCGTTAAATACCTCAAATAAACGAAAACAAAATTAAACTAAATAGTGAACCCAGCTCAGTGGTGTAGTTAGCTAAAGCGCTAGTCGTGGTGAGTTAGACTGCCAAAGACGGGAAGATCGAGGTTCGAATCTCGGTCGAGTAAATTGGGGGTGGTTTTCCCTAAATGGTTTTACACTCTCCCTCCACACAAATGCGGGTTCATTTCCTCCAAACTAAACATTCCAAATTCATTATCCATTAGCGCAATTAGTACTTAAGTCTATAACCCGAATGGTTAGTAGGTGCCAAATACGAGAAGATTAAACTAAATACTGCGCGTGCGCGATGGGTCCACGTCCGAACCTGTGTCGTTTCCTCTTTCACGGCGCCCTTCTTGCCTTCCAATTTGGGGACCACCTCTATGATGGTGAAGAGGACTGGGTGCGCTACCAGCTCGTCGAGCGACTCGGGGTCGGTCGGGTTGCAGTGCAGCGGGACGCGCAGGCGCACGGCGGTGGGACCTTCCTCTGCGCACCGGATCTTGTCCGACTCGCCCAGCAACAGACCTTGCGCGAATTCTACCAGCACCATCACGTCCTGTCCACCCGACCTCACATTGTCCATCGACTCCACCACGATCGTGATCACCCTATCCTCCACGTCGGAGATCTTCTTGGCCAGCTTCTGACCACCCCTGGCAAGTTCGCTGCTGCGGCTGATGGTACTCATCGTCTTAGTAATAATATATTTTCTCTCAGAATTAAGAGCACGGCGTTTCGGCGAGAAGTAAACATTTGGTAGCCATGGTGATCATACTTGGAGAAAGTAAAACACAACCAAACGAATGGAACCAGCAAAATTACAAATGAGGGCCTACACATTTTACTTACTATTCTATGGCAGAGGTTTACAAACTAGGGGTCCACGAACCAACCCTTAGTTTTTGATTATTTTTTTCATTAAAAAAAATCGCAATTTTCTTTAACATTTTTTTCTTTTCATTACTGTCCAATTAAACTTTTTTTTTCTCCCATTATTGTCCGATTAAACTTTTTTTTTTCACACAAGTATGTTTTAGTAAAAAATCTCGCTTATTTACAACATGAAGCTAGTACACGGATGTTGCAGAACGCACGTACAGCTACTCTTGCACGCATGTGGTGAGGAAAAGGGGGAGATCATCTTTAACCTCAGGGAGTCCACGTCCTGGAAAAGCTTGGGAACAACTTCTCTATGGAGCTCGGGACTTGAAAAAATATCGCTACACTAACAAACGTACGCCACCTACCCCTATCTTGAACTAGTTCTATCCAATCCACCTAATTACACCCTAACCCTATCTTGAGCTAGTTCTATCTGGTCCACCTCAGTAAACCTTAATTATTTCAGATCCATTCTAAAATTATCCTCACATTTGCGTCTAGGTCTTCCCAATGGTCTCTTCCCATTGGTTAATATCTTGAAGATGGTTCTAGAGTCTTCAATTCACGTTGTATGTCCTGCACACCGTAATCTGCGAGATTTGATTACCCCAATAATGTGAATCATCCTTATGTAACTTCTTCTAATATCCATTAGCTTCATCGCTTTATGGACCTAATATATATCCAGAGGTTTACATTTAGTAACAACCGGCGAGATGTTAACAGCATATTGGCACAGCAAAATGTAAAATAATTATTCATCATCATTATCATCATCATAATCTATCACGAACATAAGCAGACCTTAGGAGTAAGTTTCAGCTTTCAGGTGGATATTGTTAAAAAGTCGTTATATTGGTTGCCAAGTCCTCTTTTTTTCCTCTAGGTTGATATTCTAGAATTTTATTTGGGATAACGTTGGTCATCTATTCTTAAATAAGTGACATAGCCATTTGATTTTGTAAGCTTGTACTTTTTCTAGAAATTGTGTCATCTGAAGTGTTTGTATTATTTCCTAGTTCTATCAATATACCTTTTTAAAAGAATTCTGAGGGAGTTAATCTATTTTCATCATGTTTTATAAGCATCCATATTTTGTTAACCATTATGTTAGTGCTGGGATTTAAAGAGTGTACATTTTCAAAATGGTTGCTCTCTGTACACTCCATCTAACCTGAACCTTGATGGACACCATGGTGGAATAATGCAAGGTAAGATTACTATCTTACAGGGTAAACGTTGAGTGCTTATACACGCGACACCAAGACCAGTGATCAAAACATAGCCTATGCAGCAAACAGAACCAACATGCCCACGCAGTCCACATCACTTGTTTTCCTTTAGTGATGTACCAATGTGTAGGGATCTTCGTGACATATTTTATGTGCCTGCCAAGCAAGACCGTAGCTGGGGGAGTGGAGGTTTGGGGGCTCAAAACACCCCCTCCCCCCAATTTTATGAATAATATACGTATATATATGGCTTTGTTGATGGTTCAAACAATATCAATAAGATACTAGTACAAATTAGGGGGCTGTGTCACCATAAAAAGCACTTCAGTGCGCTTCTAGAGGTGTTTAACATTTATAATTTTTTTCTAACATTTGGCAGTTAGGGGCCTGTACTACCATAGATAAACCACTGCAAATAGCTTTTAGAAAAAAGTGTTTAATATATATAATTCTTCCTAGCCTTTAGGAGTTAGGGGGTTATGATGCCATAAAAAAATAGTTCAGATAGCTTTTAGAGGTTTATAATATTTATAAATGTTCTTAGCCTTCAGCAGTTCAGGGGCTATGTTGCCATAAAAAACACTTCAGATAGCTTCTGGAGGTGTTAAGTATCTAGAAATTATTCTAGCCTTAGGCAGTTAAGGGCCTATGTTGCTATTAAAAAAAAACACTTCTCTAGAGGTGTTTAATGTTTATAATTTTTTCTAGCTTCCGGCAATT